>JABFPN010000132.1:0-69631 GCA_022817305.1 Leptoteleia sp. ZL-2020 | reverse complement strand
ACCATGTGCAACAGAGACAGCTCTAGTGATTTCGAACGAACGCCGCCGAAGATACTCGAATACGATTGCACACGTATACTACTACATAGAAAACGTCCCACGGCCCACGGCTCATTGGCATCACTGGCTCTGACTCGATAACGTCCAAGTGAACATTCTTCAAAAATGTTGACATCAAAATTACAAAACAAAATTTATTTAATAAAAATCTCCCACAGTACCTTTCATCCATCCAGTTGCCGTACTCTTCGCCAACATGACACCGATCACACACTTCGATCACACAATCGTACCGGTTTAACCGACGTAAGCGACACGACCAATTATAGTCGTGGAACTAACTGCACCGATCTCGTTGATCACACTCTGAAAGCACTGGTAAAACTGACAAAATTGCGTAAAATTTATTATAACGTTGCACTGATAAGAATTTAATGGTTTTTAATAAGTACTAGTGTAGTCAGATAATGTTATGATAACATCCAAGTGAACATTTTTCAAAAATTATGACGTCATAATTTCTATTTAGCGAAGTTAAGATTAGTCATAATCTAACTTATGGTCAAAAATAGGTGAAAATCTCAAAAATTATGTCACTACATATATATACCATTCAAATCAGCGTAAAAAGTTACGTTGAATGCACCTAACCTTTTACGCTGATTCGAATGGTATATATATGTATGGTTTTGTGCCCTTAAAAGCCATGCCCGGTGACTGTTCTCATACTACAATATCTAACTTTTTTACTTTTATCCGTTGACAAACCAAAATTGGCTGTCAATTATACGAAATGCTATAGAAACAGTAGGTATAGTCAAAAGTATCAATTACCAGGGGCAAATTACTTTTTTTTGCCCTATAACCTCATTTCCGTTTATTGTACTCGTGCCACATTACATAACTTTTTCCTTTTCCCCGTTGTCATACCAAAATTGGCTGTTAGTTAGAGGAACTCGTACAGAATAGTCATTTATATGTATTTATAAACGCTTACGAAGTGTTTTTGGTCGTTATTCTTAATTTTCAATATTTCGTGAAATTCGTTAGAATAACGTCTGAAACTTCAGTCACATTTATTTTAACTATTTGCCTGATGGTATTTATTTTGATTTTAATTAATATATCAAGACTGAATCTCTCTGTTGTGTTATTGAATTGTTTGCAACTTTGTAACAACTATGTATTCTGACTCACAGAAGTGTGGTGATATTCCTAAACTTACCATGCTGTTTTAACCAAGATCTATTTAGCGAGTAAAGAGCATTAGTGAATTTGCAGCGAACTGACCAAATTAGTTTTCAATATTCTGATAAAGGTTTACAAAAACTAATAGTAGGAAAAGGTTTTTCGCCTATCCACAAATAATATCCCAGAAATTCATACAAATATTTATTTTTTTATAATAAAAAAAAGATATTTAGAACATTTTTTAAGTTATTACATATTAAATAATATCCCAAGCATATGCTATGAATGTTACACATTCCCTTCATATAATATCCTGAGGATATTATTTTAGTTTGAATAAAGTGAAGAGAAAAATAAATAACCGATAAATAAATTTCTCATTAAAGTCCTGTAATGAAATAATTGTTTTTGATATAAATTCAATTTATATCGTATAAAAATATAAAATTGTTCTTAACGATGCATGATGAAAAAGTATTAACTAATAAAGTTGAGCAACATTTATTCTGTAATCATTCCTAAAATATTATCATTTTAATATCAACAGTACCATATAAAAATAACAGTACCATATAAAAATGTTTTTTTTGAAAATGTGTATTTACATTATTTCCAATACAAATTTCATTCTATTTATTGTCGTTAAAAATGAGGTTTTTATAATGCCTTTAATTCGAATTGAGCATTGGAGGAAATGAAAATGAAGGATGAATTACCAAGGGATAATAAAAATATACGTCATTTTAGTAGTTATAAAGAGATAAAATGTTATAAGATTAATTTAAAAATAAAATTTAACGACATGACTTTATTTATGTTTTTGGACGATAAAGAAATTGGAGGAAAACTGTTTCCTTTTTTTTAAGAAGATGTATTATCAAGGTGTATGTAGATAATTAGATTCATTTATATACTGAAAAACGTACAACATGTAAATATCGTTTCTTTTAGTCCGCCTCAATCTTTATTAAGAGCTAAACTATTTCGCTCGAATTTTATATTTCACAAACAATTCCATAAATTTACTAACTTAAAAACTTCAATCTCGTTAAAACTTTTCAATTAGCCAAGTAATATGTTTGCCCTTTAATAGTTCTTATCAAGAAACACGCACAATCACAGATTATTTCGAATCAATGAGTAAAAGAAAAATATGTATAATTGAAATATGAAGAACTAGGAAACAAGTATCATCAATGAAAATGACGTTTTCATAAAATATGGACAAATTTTTATAAATTACTTCAAGTTGCCAAAATATTATTAGATTCTTAAAAAATCAATCTACATCCTCAGTTGTTTGGTACCGATGAAAAAGGTATAAATGTAAGCAAGCAAATTGCGATTATTCTGCTAAATAATAAGCGAATACAAAACTATTATATTATTCGTAATTTGTCAAGGATAACTTGTTAAAGTTGGAAGATCAATTATCAAAGTCCGATTCAACTGAAATACCTTCCGGCTCGATTTCCTCGAGTTCAATGGATTATAGAAAGATTAAATTGCAATTGATGTAAGGAAGCAATCGAAGTAGAGTGTTATTGTTACAAGTTCTACGTTGGATGCGGATGCAATGTTTTATAAACATTTTATTCTTAACCATACATTGATAATAACGTGATATCGCGTGCAAACAGTATTTTAATTTTATTCAACAACGGGGGAAGTAAGTGTTCTTTTTGTATCCATCTGATTTACTGAGGTATTTTTTTCAGAAGCTCACAAAAAGTCGACCTAGAGAGCGAGACGGAATAATTGACGAATATATAAGTAGTAATTTGCTTGGATTACACGAAAAAATTGCTAGCAGCAACGGCAAACTAATTCTTTCATGTTCATTGTCCCCTGGAGATTCTAATGAATCCGGTTATTTACAACAGACTGCTGCAAGGCTCTTAAACGTAGTTGCTTCTTTGAAATGTGGACGTGATTATTTGTCAATTGGATCCAGTGTACCTAATGAAGTAAATATACAAATACAACTTCACGATAATCATTATAATACTACTTCCCTATGCATACGAATATATAATTATTAAGTACAATAATTTAATGTAATTTGATTATACAATGAGAGAGAGAAATATCAATTTTTAAGAAAAAGTTTACTAATTTGGTATTATACTTACATAATATTATTATAAAACAACTCAAACAAATTCTCTCAGTGTACAAAAGAATTTAGATAAAAATGGAAAATACTTTTATTTATAAGTTATTTAGATTGATACATTTAAATTTTGTAATTAATTGAATATATGTCTCAACAAAATATTATATGTTTATGATAATATAATGTAAATATTTAATATATTTTTTCAAAATAAAATGTTCTTAAATTATTTTTATTTACGCTACACACATCTAGTTTATATAAAAATTATTAAAACTCGTATGCATACACTTGAAATTATGCAGGTAATGCAGTGCATGTCTAAAAATGAGGAAAACCTTCATGACACAACGTATGATATGCTGATTGCCGTACTACAGAAGCTTTCGGTACGAAAACAACAGAGGATATACATGATAGAAGCTGGCTCGGTAGGACGGATCGTGTGGCATTTAAATGTTGAGTGTTGTAGAATGAGTTCATACAGATTAGAATATGCTACAGCTCTTTTAATTAATCTGTCACTTCACAAAGAGGCGAGAGCCCGAGCAGCAACACTAGGGACGATGATTATTTCGACGTTAATCGCCCTTTTATTCAGCGTGAATTTATCCGTGAGTTTCGTATGAGTTTCAAGAACTTTCGCATATTAATTAATATAATTCATATTTGTTCCTCGCGCACTACATTTTGAATGAAATATGACGGCATTAATGAAGTATTGGTACTTAAAAATTTATTTCGTCTGCTTTAGAAGAACGATCTTTGAACTTATTAATAAAAATAGTAATTTCTTTATTATTACAATTAACTTTAAGTAATATTAAATAACAATAACTTTTCACGATACAAAACTGAGAAACCTTTAATTTAAATGGGAAATTTTGTCTTTTAAAAACTGAAAGTTGTCTCTAATATAAATCCATTTACATTATCAATTAACATAATTGTTATTTATAATTGAGCAGTTGTGTTGCATAATAATTATTTATAATTAACTTAATTAATGTACGAAATAATGTTATTAATTCGTTTCATAAACAACAAAATAATCAGAAAGGAATATTTCCCAGAGACAGCAGTAAATCAATATTTGCCTCCACGTTAATCTATACATCTTGAACGTACCATTAAATATGATTATTTAAAAGATATCACAAAAATGCCTCTTTGAACCGATCTAATGACATGAAAATAATTATGCTTGTTCAGCGAAAGTAAACTTTCACTACGAATTACATATAATTGTAATTTTTCCTGATAAGATGTAACTGTCTCGTAACAGCGACGTAAATAGAAATCATCATGCGCGTCCATCATTTTGTCATTAAACTAAGTGCTTTCATTCAAAGTAATCAAAATTTTGTTTTTTTTTTCCCGCAATTTCATTAACGTTGCCGTTGCGATAAATTTACTTTGCTTTCGGCGAACTTATGAAAAATGTTATATTTTTCGTACGACGTGTATATTACGCTGCAGTTAACTTTAATAGTTTCGTTGAAGCAAGTTTGAGCGAGCGCTTCTTTGCGGGACGTACGAAAAACCTGCCAGTGAAAGGAGAGAAGGATCCGTTCGTCGTAAAATCCAAATTACTCGTTCACATACTAGCCATTTTCGAACATAATTGCACGCAACAAAAACAGCGGGAGCGTTTCGGGACGTTTAATCGGAATAAATTGAATTACAAAATAATTGCACTTTTATTAGGTGTTTTCATTACATTAACCTCTACAAATGTCAATGATTCGTTGTCATTGTTGTCAAGTTTCAATTGCGCGACATCAGCGGGAGTTTTTTCTTTCGAAAGTAAACTTGAAATTGCAACGTTTCTTTTGGCCCCGTTGTAACGAGCTGTATACAACGTGGTCGTTATTCCTTCATTTTCACTGCCATTCGCAGTGACAAATTGAATATTGGGGTCGCGCGCAATACATACGTGGGCAAAACTTTCGACCGAGAAACAATCGTATAATAATGATCGAGTACAAAAAAGAGTTACAATTAGTGTAATGATAATATTGTCTAGACTAGGGACGCGAGAGCGGGAATGGTAAGGAATAAATAATATTTACAAACGCCCGGTGAAACAAAGAGAAAGATGTGAAAGGCGCACGCCAGTCTTGGTGACAGTTTTGGCAACGGAACGCTGAGCCAGGCCAATTAATCTTGCGTTACCGATACAATCGACTTTCCACGCAATCACCGGCCCGGCGATTAATTTAACGAGCGATCCACATTTTTTCAGGGCTGAGAAAAGACGCGCTTTCTAATCGCTCGTTAAAAGCACTTTCGGATATGGATCAATGATGTTCCGAATAAATACGTCAGTCTGGCAAAAGGATAGGGCGAGGAAATAAGTTAAGAGGGATGATTTTTTTACTTCTTTTTTTTGGGGGGGAAGTGAAGCGAGAGGTTAGGGGTAGCTCGCGTAGGGGCTACTGTGACCGCTGGCCCCGTAGCCACGGGACAAGTAGCCCGATAGCAGACTGTTGGTCGGCGCCGCGACGTAAGTCGGGGAAACGTGGCTGTGCAAGCCGTAAATCTTGCCTTTCAGACTACTTAAACCTAACGGGTAGGAGCTGCTCGAGTAACTGTTGTCCTTGACGTAAATGATTTTTGTGGGACTGCCACCGTAGAGTCCCGATAAGTGGGACAGTGGTCCCTTGGAGGAGTATCCGATGTTGGGGTTGATCTCGTACCTCGAGTAGTGTCCGGTGTTTCCATGGCTGGGCGAGTCAACGGACCTTAAGTAAACCGGGGATCCTGGCGGAGCGTAGCCGCCGATGTGTCCTCCGATTCCGGATACGTACGGGCTCTTGCCATAAACACTCGAGCTTGCGGCAGAGTACCCTATGAATTAAGCGAACCACTCGTCAACGTTGTTTCATCAATTTTTTGTTTAAACTACAAATAAAATAATGTATTAACTCCGGGGTAGATAGACTATTGCGTATGGGTGAAAGCCATTCATTTTTTAATTATGTTAAATAATTTGTTAATAATTTTGTTGTATTGGAAATAAATATAAATCTCAAGATTGAAATTGCTCCGCAACTGTTACTTAATTTGTGTAACTCCTTTTTGTAATAGACATGAACAAATAATCGTGTATGTTTGCCAGTCAATCATTTCGACCGACCATGAACGAATAAACATGACAAAATCGATAAACGGCCAAAGTACAGAAACTCGAGTATTTACGTTCTCTGTGCTTCAGTCGTTTAGGGAGTCTTTTAATCTCTTATGTTGACCCTTCCCTGACTCAATACTCCAAAAAAGTTTCAAAATGAATAAAAATGTATTCAATCTCAATATTGTTTTTTATTTAATATTATGTTTTATCTACGGATAAATCTATTGTTCGCGGAAGAGACTATTGTCGGGTGCAACAGTTACTTTAAAATTAAATTTTTACATTAAGAACAAAATTATTAGTAAACAAGAATATGTTCCTTGTTATAAGCATATGCTTATTCAACTACCAGGATATTCTACTTATAAATATTTGATTTAATTTGATGTTCTATATTTTAGTTATTCATTGAACAAAATAATTAAGTCAATTTCTGTACAACTGATTTCTACGTAATCAAATATTTCGATTAACTTTTATTGCACTGTATGCGAAATATCCAAAATTGTACTAATTTTGTTTACAATCGTTATAAAATGTTTTGGGATAGGTTCCTACAAACCTCATAATGATTGAAATTCTCTTTGATAAGTAAACGAATTGTACACAAATAATCTATTTGTTTATATAGAAACGTTCACGTAATATCGTTGTTGATATTTGTATTCAATTTTATTTCTTTACTTTGATAATTATTTGCACATTAATCTATATAAGTATGGAATTAATATGGACAAGTTTATTCGATATTATTAAAATTTGGCTTTTTAAATATTATTTCACGGACATTAATCCCATTCATAACTCTATGCAAATATACTTTATTCATAATATTATTTAAATGAAAATCTAAAAACCGCTCTTTTCCCTATCGTTTCAACAACTTATAATTGAAACCTCTTTTAAAATAATTTACATGTTAATGCAAAAAATAATATTATCCAAATTCGATTTTCAAGGAACTAAAATTTTGTATTCCAAGTCCAAATGCGATATTTATGTGCTCTTATGAAATTATTATATCGAGGTTAAATCACCCGGGCCAAGATTCAATGCGAAGTAATACAATGTGATATATAATATAATATGTAAGTAGATATATTATTCTAATGGCAGTTTTGAGACCAAATCGCCATTTTATTGACTTGTTTACTGGCAGTTTTGAGGACACTTCCTAAAATTACGTTCCTAGGGCCCGCAATGTTAGTTTCGTTAATTTTTTAAAAAATTTGCAAAAGTGAGTTTAGTTAGTTTTTAAAAATTTATAACATAGTTTAAACACTCAATTTTAAATTTCCCTCCATAATTTGAATATCCAACACGTATCTAGTCTCCCAAATAGGGCGTGTCCCCAAAACCACTATTTGGCAAATTTATATATATATATATATATGTATATACCAGTGTCTTTGTATGCCAAGTCCGAAGAATGCGAAGGCGTGGCGTACCTCTGCGCCTCATTAGTGGCGCCGTAATTAACATCCCCTTCATTAACGGAATAATCATGAGAAATAGTGGTTCCTGGTACGACGTGAGCGCTTGCGGCCGTGTAACTGTGACCCGGGTCGACGTGAGTGCCGAGGGCGCTTCCGCTTGCCGCGTACCCGGCATAGTTCGAGCCAATATGGGAGCTTCCGGCGTGCCCTCCAAGATTGGAATGCGCGGTACCACTTAGGACGCCTCCGCCTGCGAGGTAGCCACTTGTCGTGTAATCGCTTACACTCGACCCACGGCTCGCGCTTTGCACGCCACTTGTTGTCGCGTATCCTCGCAGCCCCAGCCCACTTGCCGCGTGGCTCGCGTAATCCCCGAGGCCGCCAGTGCTTCCTGTAAACCCCGACAAACTCGCTGGACTCGCCGCGCTCGAATAACCCTAACGGAAGCAAACGTTTCGTTATCGGCAATGTCAAACTTTCATAAGTGACCCTTATCGTAATCCGCAGTTCGGTTATTGCCCATGACAAATTTAAGCTATTTATCATTGATTGCTTATCATAAATGGATCATTTGTATGGGTTCGGATGAACGAAACTATTGAATAGGAAATTAATGGAGCCGAGAAAAATGACTGATTCTGGCGCGGTTATTAACTACTGTTGGCTTGACATTATCACTTCCAGGACTGGGTCTGGATTGGTTTATTAAAACAAATTGACAAATTTGATACCAAATATCGGTCCGATTCCAGTAAAGTATACGAAGTACATTTTTGCAAAAAGAACGTAGCCAATTAATTGTGCCTGTACTTTCTTACCTTTTGATAGAAAAATGTTATTCCCCGTTTTGAAATTCTCTGCGATTTCTTCCCAGTAAATAAACGTAAAAAATAGTCATTTTCTTTCTTAAATTATGACCCTTAAGCAAATATAATATTAAATAATCTGAATCAATATCTCTAGCTGTAAATGCAATTATTTATTTGCAAATTGAATTATGTTTCACCATTGCGTAAGTTAGCAACCTCAAGTATTGTTCATTGCGCGATCGTGCAATTTAATGCTTCACTAATACTAATATCATTCATGCCAACTTTGAACGAAATTCCTTGCTTAATTAATTGTTCTATCGATAGGAATTAATTTAATATCATTTATTCGCGTAAACTTTTTAATGATTTTTCACTAGTACACGGGGAAAAATATCAAACTTGGAATAACACGGAATACAATGCTAAATCTGCATCGTAAAGGACAGCTGTATGTAAACATTGGGATTGAACAAAGACAAAATTAAAAACAAAAGAAAATCAACTGAAGATATTTTATCTTTATTCCATCCCAATATTTACATACAGCCGTCCTTTACGATGCAGATCTAGCATGGTGTTTGAGTTGATTTAAGTGCGATATTTTTTCCCGTGTATATACTTTCCTTCGTTTACAATAAAATGATTGTAAATAGAACAGAGATAAAAATAAATAAAGATGATGTTTTAAAATTTCACAAACTCGTGTCTTTGACTCGAAATTTACACCGCAATATCAATAAAGTTCAGAATTATTATTGTCCAAAATTGATTCCGTTTAAGGAAAGGGGAAATCTTTTGTGATCAATATTTCTTTCCCGAGCAACCGAAATCTTCTTACGACAAATGAAATCTACTTATGATAATCTGATTGAACTAGTGACTATGAGACTGCTGGAATAAATATATAACGTTTACCAGGGAATCTACGTGATTGCTGGAGGCTGCACTGTAACTTGCCGGGGAGTATGACTTTGCGGAGGAATAAATACCGGAAGTTGCTGAAGAAGAGGCGTACGGGTTGCTATACGATTTTTCGTACGCAGCGTATTGGACCGGTGGACTGGCATATTTGGTACTGTGGGTCGGAGCGGGATACGAGTTCGTCAAGTATCCCGCCGTGTTAATGGAGTCATGATTCGAAGAACTTCCGGATAATGCGTATCTTGCATCACTTGGCGAGAAACCGCCATCATTGACGATCAAACTGCTCGAAACCGTCGATTCGGTTGGATCACTCTTTCCGTGTGAATACGCGCCGTAATTAGCGTTCGCGTAGTCGTACGTCTCAATTCCTGCAAGTTTCAGGAAATCACAGGTGAAATAATCGCAGGCTAAAATTATACTTGCAGGAGTTGGTTAGTGTGCAATCGCAAGTTGTTCAGCTGTTAAGAACTGATTACAGAAGTTTATTAAGGCATTTAGTAGTTTAACTTATCTGTATTGCATCCAAGTACTATTAATCTAAATAATATTGATTTGTGAGATAATTTAAATGGCGATTGGAACAAATTAGTATCGTGTTAATATCGGATCTGGAAATTGCGACGAACTTTGCGATTGAAATTATACAATAATTACGTTGGAAGAAATTTATTAGTGGTAGTTTCTACATTTTATAATAATTCGGGGATATGCGTGCATTTATAGCATTCCTTATAATATGATACAGTATTATGATGTAGTATTTATAAAAAAATTATGAAAAAATGCCATTAAGAAATAGATCTCGTTACCTCACAGTTACCAGACGTGTCATTTACCACCACTTTGTGCCTTTCACATGAACAGTAGACTTTGACAAAGGTTATAATTTTTCGAAGCAGTGATATGGAGTAGTGGTAAAGTGCCCTGGACTATGGACTAATGATTGCGACGTCGCAAGTTCTATTCTTTGGTAACGTTATTGTTTCTAATACACAATTTAAACTGTACATAAAGCGTTAAGGGGGCTGTCTAGTTTAATGGAAAAAAAATCGAATTTTTTTTTGTCATAAATGGTATCTAAAACATGTCTAGAATACGTGACAGGAAGAGATTTTTCGAAATCTAATGCCGTTCTCGAGTTATAACCGAAAGTCGGAGCAGGCGCACAGGGCGTCTGCCATGGAAACATAACTTTCAAACGCGTTTTTCTCGAAACACGATTTTTTCAAACTGCTGACATCATATCTTAAAAACTATTTAACCGATCTTCTCACAATTTACACAGCACGTTTAGTATATATCCAGATGCAAAATGAACTACGGAAATTAAAATTGCATTGTTAGTTTTCTTTTAAACTATATAAATATACCAATAAAAAGACGAAAAATTAAATTTTTTTCTTTTTATGTGTATAAAAAGTTTAATTATTGAAATTTTACGCTTTCCGTAGTATACCGCATAACAGCCTGAAGGATGTCAGCAGTTGAGTAACTTTTTCTGAACATGGGTTCCGGTTTTGCGCTGTAATTGCTATTAATCCTATTGTATTCATTAATAAAATTTTATAGAGTTCTTTTAAATATCAATAAAAATGATGTAATAAGTTTGAATGATTGTATTTTAATAGTTTGTCTGAAAAAAATTCGCGAAAAAGCGAAAAAAATTGGCCTGTCACACTAGACGGCCCTCTTAAAACGTTACTGTATCATATTATATAGAATAATATAAATACACAAACATCTTCTAATTAATATACAATGTAGTAATAATTAATAATAAAATTATCTCAGTGTATATGAAACGATGTAATGAAGCTATATTAGATAATTTATTATTATGAATGAAAAGTATGACGATGTAAAATAATGTTGGTAGGTCATATATGCTTTGAGGTGCACATCTGGCTCATTTTAATGAAAATAAAAACCGATTGGGGAAAGTACAATGGTACTGTTGCTTGTCGCCCAAACGCTTAGTATATTCAATAGCGTATACGGTAAACATGTATGTCACATGTAATTACGTGTTTCAGGAAAGTAGAACAGTTTATCTGCTTCGTAAAGCGCGTGTAATTTAACCGTCTCTATGCGAATTAATGTAGTGATTTACGTTTTTCAAACCGCACGTTTTAATGTTTGTAGTCACTTTTACATGATAATGTCATAGTGGTGGGTAATTACTTGTAAGATCATAATTATTAATTTGAGTAATATGTTCTGGTTACAGTGAAACAATGTTATGATAATTAAATTTACTGTATTCAGTTATTAAGCTTTCATTGAAAAATTAATGCGTCATTAATCAAGTTAATATTTTCAACCGAAAATATCGGGAAAGTATTGTCATAAAGAAAAGTTTCTAAAATTTCTATTGCTGATTGAGACACTTTCAGTTGCACTTATTCATTTTTCCTTTTTTTTTTTTTTAAGTTCTCCAAGTTTCTCGATAATTGCTGTTTAAGATTGAATTGTTTTAATTAAAACATTGTTTGTCACTTGCAATTAAATTACGTTTAAATAGAATATTTTAATTATAGAAATTAGTAGGTAATTATATTTAACATATTTTTTTAATAAATAGGAATATAATATAAACATAAGATAAGTGTAATCAAATTAACGTAAGCGTAATCAATTATTAATAAGTAAATATTTTCAATGCTTTTATTTAAAAAATTCAGATTTAAATTCATAATTTTTAAATGTATTTTTCTTTTTAGTTTATTTTAATAAATAATGTAAGATATTTTACTACGTGAAATTATGCACTTATATTTGTAAAATAATGAATCAGTAATAATATAAGATTAATATCAATGATATTCTTTTCCTTTTTTTACAGACTAATTAGGTACAAAATAAATTCACTTGTTATTATATATTTAACTATAAAATTACTATTAATAAGTATATTATAATTAAAATTATGTTAAAAACTCAATTGTATTATTATTAACTTGATTATTACATATATATAATCTATTTTTTCTATTATTTTATGAAAATTTATATTATTTCGTATAAATAAATAAATTCTAAATAAAAATTATTAAATGTAATATCTAATAACGACTAAAATGTTTTATCATCTAATATATGAAATATAAGATTATAGATGAACTCTAATTTAGACAAAAATTCTGAAGTGTTTTCCTTCATAAAAAGTATGAAGATTTTCTTTCATAGTTCATAATTTGCTATTATTTGTATTTATATAGACTCATGAACCGTAAATTTCTGGGAAATACTCTCAATTTCATCTACAAGTTACACTACTGAAATTTATATTATGTTGAAATATATGTAACGATTTTGAGGACATCCTCGAAATCGCAAAAAGTTCTCAAAAAAAATGTACTATATATATCTTTTGAAGTCCTTGAAATATACGTTTCACATCCATATTATTATATATATAAAATATATATTTATATATAATATTTATTTGCGAAATGCATTTCATTTAAATAATGTTCAAATGTTTCTTTGATAATTAAATTATATTAGAGTTAAATGAAACAATGGAAACTTACTTCCAACAGAAGACTCCGTACAACTTTGAGTTATAAAACCAGCAATGATGAATATCTATAACATACAATGAGATCATCTATTATTAACAATTCCGCGAACTATATTATAACGAATATCCAGAACTGTAATATAATTTTAATTCATAATACGTCGGTAATAAAACAAAATATCCTTGCATACTCACGAGAAACATAATTGCTAATTAGAAAAAAAATAACTCAAAATAATCTCAGCTAATATTATATTTTATTGCAATTTGTTTCTAAAATGTACGATCGTAAAAAACTAAACTTCATACCAGAGAGTCGTAGAGTTTTATACATTCTTTGCAACCCCTCCTCGGTCACAAAAGGTAAAAGCTACTTTAGTCTATTCGCCGACTTCGGTCATTATTGGCCGGAGCTCGGCTGTTTAAAAGAATACAAAGAAAGAGTCACAACCTAATTTACGTTTTCGTTTATGAGCAGAGAAGGTGGTCATTACTCGTGGAACTAATGAATGACACTTTTTCTTAAATTATGTCAATTAAAATTATCGGGAGCTTCGTAACAATTTAATGCGAGTTGACTTCTAATTACCTTTATAACGTAATATTGTATAAAATGCTATATCATTACTCCAAAATGTTATATTTTCTTTAACTTCATATGTTTATGTAGTAAAATTATTATATGCTGTTAAATCTTTAACTTCAAAATAAATTAATAAAATGTTTACTATAAATATAGCAACAATATTCAATCTACATATTTTCTATTATTCTTACAGTAAAATTTCAGTTTTTAATATTAAAAATATTCTAAAATTCTAGTTTTATAAAGTTGCAATGCAATACCGAATGAAATTTATTAGTAGTTTCTACAATTTTTTATAATAACTCAAGGCTTTATACATATTTATAGTATTTATAGTATTATAATTTAATATAACGAAATTTACGAAACGCATTTTAAAAAAATATTGAAAAAACGTTCTTATCAAGAAATAGAAGTAATAACTTGACAATCACCAAGCCGGGAGAACAAATATGAAAACATTGAAATTTTTCGTTGTAATTTGAGGACATGATGTACAATGTTCCAAAAAATACAATAAAAATAGAGTAAAAATCATAATATTTACGTCTTTTATGAATACATTTTATAATTTTTTATTTTATTTTTTGTAGATTTGTCCGTTATAACATCAAAATACAAGAAAAGTCCTTGTCAAACTTTAGTATGAATGTGAGAGTTACTGATATTTGTGTAAGAATATAAGAACTATATTTCTAAACGGTAGTATAAGGTAGTGGTAGGGGGTGACTGCGAAAGAACAAGTTCTATTCTTTAATAAAGTTATTTTTTTTAAATATTTTTAAAATATATATTATATTATAAGGAATACAATAAATTTACACACGTCTTCGAGTTATTATCCAAATTAGCATTAACTGCTAATAAATTTCTCTTACTGTTGAATGAACAGTATTATTTATTAAAAGATATATCTCAATCTATTTCAATGAAAATAAATAATTTATTATACTTTATCGATTACTGTACGATAATAAATGTGAGAGAAAGTAACGTAAAAATATTATATTATTTACTTATGATATTATAATAAAATATTTTAAGTAGAAAAATATTATTTTTATCACTATGCAATAATAACATGCACATAATACACTTCAAGTATTAATTATTATGTATTTGTTGTTTGATTACCCATTCGAAAATTAGTGAGATATTTAAAGTTTCTAAAAAACTTAAACACGTTCTTTGATGAATTTGAGTAACATGTGATTAATAACTGTTTATTTTGTAATAAAAAACCATGTCACATAAAACATTAAAACGTATCTTTGACGATGTTTCACTTGGAACAATTTCTCTTAATCGCCGTCTATTATATGTAATACCGCATGTCATTTTTCTAAATCGAAGATCAATGCCAAGGACAGTTAGAATGCATAAATGGTTGAATATTTAAATTGTAGTCACATTCGTGTTCGTAGCGAAAGGAAGACTTTCATTTCTCGGTTGATAAAATACAGGTGAAATGCAAACGATTTATTAGAGAAAAAATAATGTTCTGCGTGGTGAATAATACTCATGTATCACTATAATTATGCGTTTTTTTTGCAAAAGTCATTCACATTAGTGTACTACCGTAAAATATATATTGAAAAAATTCTATTTAATAGCTAAATAAGATATTTTTAGTTCCAATCACGAATTCACCTTTTAAACTGACATTCAGTCGGTAGAATCACGAGGTCGGACTATGCAAGTAGAATGACAATGCGTATTCAATGTGTTTCTAACAGAGAAATGTGTTTGGTTCAGTGACTTACATACCGCGGACATAAAAATGATACCCGATTCTTGAATACCAAGCAAATAATTGATCAAAAGAAAGTGTTTGCCAAATCAACTTTGCACTGTAGAAAACTTAAATTCTCTACTTTATATATATATATATTATAACGAACATTTGTAATACAATTTATAATGAAACATTTACTTACCATATCCGTATATTTTCTGTAGTAACAAAGACTAATTGTATTCGATATATAACTGTTTCAACTCAGTTACTCCTTATTTAAATATATTCTTCTAATAATCCAAGAATTAAGCTGAAAATAAATAATTATTAAGTGTTAATTTTACTGAAATTTCGTTAAAATTTAATGTTTTACATTTTAAAGTTTGTAAGATAATTTCTTTTTCAAATAAACGAGATAATTTACAATTATGTTACATCCAGGAGTCTGAATTGTATTATTTCAAATTGCAATATTAATCAGTTTATTATATATTCGGAGCAGGAACATTCTCAAATAATGAAGATTCACTTTTCTAATTAAGACTTATGTTCAAGATCACGTATGCGTGAAGTGATGTTGCTAATAATGATCAAAGGTGCACGAATACTCAAAGGAACTATTTTCTCTTTCTTAATTAATTATCGATAATAATTCGAACATGCACAGCTGAGCTGAAACATTAATTTCATTTAAAAAATAGAAACAGAGGTTGAATTACAATAGAATAAGGAAATGAGATACAAAGTAAATCATGTACGAGAACAATATTTATTTTACATCTCTTTCTCTCTCTCACTTTCTCTCCTCTTGTTTATTTTTACAGAGAATCATTGAAATTCCTTCGGAGTTATAATGAATTCGAGTAGTGTTATAAATAAATGTTAGCCTATACTAAAAACAATGAATATCAAAGATATAAAGGAAATAATCTTCAAATGAAAGTGCATCAAATGTACATTAAAAATGTATCCAATAATTAGTCTGATTACAAACTTAATAACTATTCATTGTTTTCTTATAGACTCTTGAAACGTAATTCCTTATTCTTAATAAAGCGTCGTCTTACAACGTACGAATAAAAATATCGGGATAAATAAAAAAAGGGAAGAATATCGTACAAACTAAAAACATCTTGCTATCAATTATTTCCAATCATATAAAGAGAATATGGATGTACAGTAAAAAAAACGTAATGCTAATGGGTGAAAGTTAAAAATGCGTTACAGTGGAAAATGGAATAAAATAAAACTAAAATAAAACGTACGTGTAATATGTGATTCACTATGAACTATTTGTCTTAATGATTAACGGCTTACCTACTTACAGTGATTGAATTATCCTTCATAGACACAAAAAAGTGTGTATACGAAATCGAGATTCTTATCAATTATTATGTAATTTTACTTTGGTTTTAAATTAAGGACTAGTGTATTGAACTTCGAATCGTCCCTCTACATTCTAACTCAATCATAAAACGATCATAAAACAAATCAAACATTACACTGATGTAAGTTGAAAGTTTATTTTAGACGTTGTGACAAAATAAAACGCTTCATCGCAAATGAACTCTTTCGATTTAGTTACGGCGCTTTACATAAGTAAATGAGATCAATTCGCAAATCAATACGCAATCAACGAAATATAGAGGCGGCAATCGAAGTCCGCAGAGTACTGTACCATTTAGAATTGGAAGTAGAATTTAGAATTAGGATGTAAAAATACTATATATGTGTATGTGTATTATATACAATAATTACTGTACGATCAATTTTGTATATTACATGTGTTTCTAATCAGAGAGCTTTCATTCGGCATGTTTGTTCCGTTTATTCCAAAAAACAGCGATCATTGCTTCAAAAGACTATATTTATCCTCCAAATTGGAAGTAATTCATTTTGTTTGTTTTTATGTATATATGTATATGTTCGTATGCTTATGTATACGTATATTACACAGAGTATTACAGTACGTCCGGACGAGATAACGTCTGAATGATATTACACATCAAACAACACTCATTTCTTGGCACGTTAAAGAAAGCTTCATTAGACTATTTTTATATGAATTGATGTTAAACAATCATTCGTATCAAAAAATCAGATGTATAAGACAGTCGGTTTTAAGTAAATCTCATAAGTCATTAACAGTCGGTTGTAAATTATTTTCAAAGTACAAAAGAAAAGCCTGTCTTTGTGTTTCTTGATATTTTTTTTCGATCAAATCTGTTTTTTATTTATAATTTACAGTTATATACAATGTCAATTTGATTGAAAAGGTTTGTTTAAAACCGATGAAAAGGACTCGGAAACGTATCGAATCATGCGATCACATTTAGACCGCGTGTTGTAAAATCGTTGAAACATTAGCATTAGTTGAGCAGTTATTTCGTTGGTCTATATGTGAACTCATCAAGATTAAACAAGGATTACAAAAACTATTTCAGTTTCATATGGGTTCGTTTGATCACTTAATTTGCAAATCTGTGGTACAAAGACAGTTCTTTTTGAAAATTGATAAGTGTTCATGTAAATTCAAGTATAAAATAAGAAATTCGAAATCTGAAGCTTTTGTTCGTCATAAGAACGAGTATACATGTTAAAAAGAGATGTAAAATTGACGTGAAACGCTGATCAATTATGTTGCAAAAGCTCTCGATTCTTTAAAGATTCTCCATAGCATGATATAATTCGTATAATGTGTGTGTGTTTTTTTTCAATTTCATATATCTATCTAAGTCATCTATTTACAAAATGTACACTTAAACCATCTAAGTTCATTATCCTCGTATCTTAATGATTGTATAATTAGGATTGACTATATCTTAGAGTAATCAACGGAATTACGTTAAATATCATGTAAAATATCATCAAATATCGTGTCACGTTAGATGGTATGTCCATCTCCAAGGTACCGGTTTGGACGAATAGCGGCCCGTTTAAACATGTATAGCACTTTGATGAGCAAATACTTTGGAGATTACATAAATCTAATAATTTGTCAGGTAATATTTTTTTCATTTTTATTCCCATTTAAGTATTAAATGTGATTTCATTTGTTCTCCGCCATTTCTTTCTTTCCTTTTTTTTATTTAATTACAAATATAAAACATGTATATGTAAATAGAATTCTTAATTATGCGCGAACATGTTGTCTAATTGAGCACACTTTTTAATTTTTATCATCAGTCTGAGCCGGTCCAAGTGACCGCATACGCAACAGCAGATAACAATACACGTTCAAGCTTTTCTCTTTCTTTCTTCGGTAGATTTTATGCTGTAACAAATCATTGCAATAATGAAACAACAATGCCATATGCTAAGTAAACACTGTAACATTTTCACATCAACGCTTAAGCTTGAGACACACAAGTTTAATAAAATTTGATCGTTTTACAACATATTAGTCCACCAATTTCAGCGCTGTTTCTAATCAGACTCATAAAAGATTCAATAATTTATTTCCATTTGACGCACTTTATTTTGAAAAAAGAGTCTAAGTATCAAATTTATAATACTTTCATGAAGCGTCAGCATCCAAAATAAACTTTTAGAGCTCGCGCTGCAACAATACACCAATGTCGTACCGTCTGACATATTGTACTATTTATTTTGTTTTCTTGCGAAAAAACAGCGTTCTGTTCGAGTAAAGCAATGTGGTACGATATAGACAAAGTGACTTGTACTTAGTTGGAATAATAATAATAAAAAAGACTTTGATGTTTCAGAAACACACAAAGACGATTAAAAAACTGTGTAAATAGTACAAAAGTTTTGCGAAGCTTAATGAATAATTTTTAAAACGTGGCAGTAGTAGTCGTCATCAATTCTCTGGTTATGAAATTTCAGTCAATACACTTCGTAATCGACAGTTTTATCGCGTACAAATATTTTTGCGCGGGATATTTATACAACGTCAATGGAATTCGAGCAATCAAATTACGATTTGCTTCTCGTGAAACGCGGTTTCAGTCAAACAAGTACGGCATTCCGTTTGACAGCAAACGCGGCCGTTGATTGGATGTCTTCGTAATGTAATAAAATACAAAGTTGCGAAATGTTCACAGATCGGTATTCTCAACTGACATTTCAATCGTATTCAAACTTTTGTGTGTCGCATGCTTGAAGAGTATTCTCATGTCTCAATAGGCCAAACATAGTTGGGAGCAGTGTAGTTGTTTTGCTCGAGTATATTTCAAGGTTCCAGATTAACAACATTGTCTAATAGTCGTATCAACTCTCGCGTCAGTCATATTTGACTTAAAATTGGGTTGGATCTCCTAGTTCCGTTGATTCAACAAAACTTTTTACACTGTGCACTTAAAAATAAATCAAACGCTGGATAAATAACTCGATTGGAATTAGTTTGTTTAAATATTGACAACCAACTGTGTTTAAGTGAATATTTCGACTTGAAAAATTGAACGGTTCCCTTTGCAACTAAATTTTGGCGTGCTTGGAAAAATGAATTGTTAATCGAATGATTGATTGAGACTGAAGCGTCGAAATACACTCACATGCCCATTAAATTTTTAGAATGTAACGGCTACTTAGGCTTCTCAACGAACACAAACGCATTGTTCTTGAATTAACGTGAACATCCTGTCACGTTTCCTTTTTGTTTTTGCGTTATTAATGTACATTTACTCTGAAATGCTTTTAGCGTATTTTATTATAGTCTACAGCGTAATGAAACCCTCATATGATCCATTTCAATGTGTATCTGGAGTGTGAGAAGTGTTTAAGACATAATTCTTCCTTTTTTCAGTATTTACATCGATAATAAATGGAAATAAATGCAAAAATATATGTATGTTTATACCTATCATATATATATAAACATTTAGTGGACATATGTTGGAGCTAATTCTGTTACGCTATTTTCTTTTGTTCAGAATCTCAATGCAACCGTTGTGCTTTCCGCATTGGCTGCGCCGGGAAGCACTTTTCATATAGCATATTTTTGAAAAGAAATTATTAAATAACTGACATCTTACATACTATTGTCTCTTTCATTTTTTGTTCTCCTTTACAATTTTCCTAAGACACTCATTCGCAAAGCCTTTCCGAATATTTGCATTAGATATGCCTGAGCGTACCGCCGGTTTAATTATTTAATTTGTCGTTGTCGTGTTGCTTCTCTTGACTCCATTACAATGAGCAACGTGTTAGTGTTTCAACTACCCTACACGTAGCGAGGTTTCCGGACATGAGGGTTATTTATTTAGAGGTCAAATGGAACGTTACTGTCTCGTTTAATTGCACAACAAATATTTTAAGTAAATAAATAATTTAATCGTTTGCAAATATTATAAAAGATCATTGATAATGAGTGCCTTGTTAGATTGTTTTTTCTGTTTCAATGATAGAAAATTCGGATTTTTGGAGTATATTAAATTATAATACCAGTTATGTATCAAATTAATTTGGATAACATATTTGATTTTGTCGAAGAGAAAATATAGCCAACATTATTTTCTCTCTAAGAATAGGCAAGATCAGTAAAATAATCTTACGAATTAACGTTGCATCTCGAAAAATCCAAAGTTTTCTAAAACCATTGAATAAACTATAAAAGCGGAAACAAGTGTCTTATTATGTATCAGACTTATTCCACAATAGATACAGATTGTTAAAGCTAATCTTCATAGTTTAAAACGGCAACTGCTCCATATATACACGTAATTTTTATTTAATGCTATTAATGTATAATTGACACATCTTTATTCGCGTGAGAATTATATTATAACAATGATAAACTTTTAATTGGAAAACGAATCGTTTAAATAGTACAATTCCTTTCTTTATTATAAAAAGTTTAATTTTTTTCAATAAGCAGGTGTGTCTTTTCATGTCTAATTTCATTTCAGTTTTTCGCTATAACGTAAAAAACTGAAATTTCGAATACTTTTTGACAATCATATTTTCATCACATAAAAATATCACAAATATATTACAATATATAACAAATTTAAAAACTAATTATCGTTAAATCGGTATAGTTTAAATCACAAAATAATCATATATTGAATAAAACGTTAATTTTGTACTTTAAAAATTATTATTGAACTCTAATAAATATTTAAAAATGATTAATAATCAAACCATAATACTATGTTTTTCAATAATAAACAAGTAATTACAATTTAATGATTATAAAAGCAATAAAAATTACAACGTGAACATGATTTATAGTAAATAAAACATTTTTACAAATGAAGCAGTAATCTGCTTTCTGGTTCTAATGAATCACATGAATTTTTCAACTAAAGGCTTTTCAAGACAAGTTTTGTTACATGCAAACGTATGTACATATTAACGATATTTATTCTTTTGACCTTCCAAAGTTGTTCTACTGAATCAAATGAACTAAGTCAATCTGTATCTATAGGAATGAATCACGATTATGAAACGTTAAAAGCTCACGTAATCACCTTACGTAGCCTGATAATAAACCTTAAAAGTAACAATAATAATGAATATCGCATCTTAACGAAAAGAATTCATTGAAATGACATTCCGCGTTTATGAACTGATGCATTCACAGTTACATACAGTCAATCGATGAGTCTCAAAACTGTTACGTAATTACGAATTAACATTATTCTGTACAATATGTACAAATCTGAGCGTCATTAAACCTTATTTGCACTGTAATTAACAAGGTGTAGCATAGCGAAAAACGCGTAGTAGCCAAGTGTACTAAATGCGTGGTACCAAAATTTTGGTAAGAAGTTCAATCCTTTGAATTCTAAATAATACAATACCTCCATCCATCAAGATAACCCGTTTGTTTAATTGCAAGTATTCTGCAGCTTTCAAATAAATGAAGTATCAGAAATTCCAACCAGTAGTGGTTGGATGGAATTCCTGACGCTATTCACAACTTTTCATTGGGAATGACGGTGCATTGTTTCTCACAAGCGTTCGATCAGTCTCGAAGATTCCTTATCAAGTTTTGAATAGCTGTTGATCAGGACATCAGGTCAAACAAGCGAGGACAAGCCCGTGCTCGATTGAATATCTTACCAATGGAAGCAAATGCCACCGTAATTGACTTTTGATCTTTGGTACTGCATTTTTATTGGCTACTACTATTGTCATTAAGTAGACTGGTACACCTCGTTGACCACACGATTTTGGATTCACAGGCGAGTGCTCTCCTCGGAGTCCGTGTTTTCGGGCGTGGGGGCAGCACTTGAGCTCACTTTCCTACCTAAACAGAGCAGCGGTATGCGCGAACCTCAAACAAGATGTCCATCAATATCAGAGTACGGCTTCGAACTGAAAGTTGACAGTGGGTGCCCGTGGGAATGTGCGGGGCTGGGGTCCGCAAGTGCAAATGTAGCTGGAGGGGGGGGTACCGTAGGGGGTGGTGGCGACTTTTTTCCGGCAGTCATAACAGTGACGTCTGGGGGGGGGACTGGTCGCGGCAAAGTTCTGTTTCGCGTGAGTGTGCCCGTCGCGGTCATCCCCACCATGTGGTGCGAGTGTGGATGCGCGTGCGGGTGCGCATGCGGGTGGGTCTGCGGTCCCAGATGTCCAGTTGAGCCTAGGGATGTGTAGTAGGCTCCGGGTCCCGGTTCCCCCATCACAGGGACCGGGCTCGAGTTCGGCTCATACCCCATGTAATGGCCACTGTCTCTCTCCAAACTGTAAAAATTGACGTCGATAGGTGGTGCTGGACTCGGATTCCCTATGTAACTCGATTTCGAGGCTGTAATCAAACAAAATGTTGTTAGAAACATCATGTATATATGAAATTAGCACCTTTTAATTGTAATTAGAAAATTTGAGTGGATCTTAAAGTAACTTTTGTTATTCCTTAATTGTATGGAATGAAATTTAAATATTTTCCGAATTGTCTTTTGGACAAACTATTGTTACATTTAATAAGATGTTCTAGAAAAGATTTTAAATTAAATTGTAATAATATAGTAGACCTGTAGGTAACAATATTGATCGCAGTGGAAAACTTATAGAACCAGTTTATAAAACGAAATATTCCCACATTTGTTAACAAATATAATACTTAAGATTGTGAACTGTAAAATGTATTGTATATGTTATATCTAAAACATTGTTCTTTTACAATGTTGTTTAGTCTGATTGAAACGAATTTAAATCCGGTATTGTTGATATGTATTTTAAACTACAA
The DNA here is from genome assembly GCA_022817305.1 of Leptoteleia sp. ZL-2020. Classification (NCBI taxonomy): domain Eukaryota; kingdom Metazoa; phylum Arthropoda; class Insecta; order Hymenoptera; family Scelionidae; genus Leptoteleia; species Leptoteleia sp. ZL-2020. Next base: position 46,017 of record JABFPN010000132.1, on the reverse strand, counting down.
TAAAATTGTTAACAACTTGATACATACGGTATTAAACTTTTTTAAATGTACTATTTATAGTAGCGTTTTATACCTTTCATTAAAAATATTAGTGTATGAGTTACTATTACATATTAGAACTTTTTACATTACCTAATGCAGTAACTAAAATTCTTCATTAGAAATAGATATTTTGGATCATTAATGTTTAATTATATAAATTTCATTTTTTTACATGTTGTACTGTATCATCTATATTGATCTTATATTGAGCCCTTACCTTGATCCCAATTACAATTTTGTAATATTATTAATAATCATTGGTGCTAATTTTTTAAATTATTTCTGTCGTAAAAATCTTCTGATACTATTACTACAGTGAGCGATTATGAAATGATATTTTATATAAATTTTACTAGGGCCACAAAAAATCATAACATTTCGATAGCTTTTTCATATCATATAATAATTTGAATGCTTTTATTTCATTGCTTTGAAAGTAGAATTTCACTGGTTTATTTATTTTTTTAATGTATTCATTGTTACTTCAGCTAACATTTTAAAAATAATGAAAAACAAGTTACGTCTGGAAATTTAATACAACTGGTAAACAAATATATAATAGCAAGGTTATTTGTGACTTTACAAACAATACTGCACTGAAAATTTTTTAATTACTATTGTTTAAATAAAATGCTAATAAATAAGATTAATTAGATAAACCCATTAAACGCCTTTGAAAATTAGTCTTCGAAACAATGATCATTTTTTGCAGCATCGTTTTAAATACTTCTCTAAATTGCAAAGCTTTTTACAATTTGCGCATTATCCATAAATTTGACATAAGTCAAAGTTCTTATGCTAGGAATTCACTTAATGAATAAGCATTGTGCCGAGAATCTCAGAAAATCAGTCGTCGTTTTTGTTATTAGCACCCCATCAGTTATTGTCAGAGTTTGTAATTAATTCGTAAACAGTTTTAACTAACTTCAGAACTTGACACGTTACATAACATCCTCAACTACATCAGAAAGCGAAAAAATGGTTGCTTTTTACAATCAAGTAAAACAATAGCTGACTCTCGCGCCCAAGTTATGATGATAAATAAATAATTTTTCATCAAAGTATCCACGTCGAATGTTACGAACCGCTTTTAATTGATCGTATTTCCATTAAGAAGTGAATATTGAAAATCACTTGAAAGTCGAGGCAATGGGAATTATCGATCGACTTTGGCAAAACTAACCAGTCGAATTCGTATCTTATAGCCCTCGCGTTTGTGTGTGGCGGCTATCAACATTCATGGATACAAGCACTTTTTGTGCGCGCACCGCGAGAGATTCACTGCACAAATGCACAATTTTGAAAGCAGGAAATTCCATTTTCCAGCTACGCGGCACCGTTCGATATGAGTTGGAAATGCGATATGATATGAAAAAGGAAACATGCAAAAATGAAAAACCTCACAAGCATGTATCATCGACTTGCGTGCCTCTCTTTGCCATCTCTTCGTGATGCTTTATGCGTACGTGTAAACTTCGTGGCGTGCGCAGCGTTTGAAAAAAAGAAACAAGGAAAACAAGCGAGCTAATTCCAACGTTTCGTCATGCTGATCGTGTGATCGCAACGTTCGGGACATGTTTCAAATGGGTGTGATTGTGCCCGCGCAACGTCCTTATGCATTTCGGGCCGATCGTTATCTCCCGGTTAATGGATGAAGTTCTAATTTATGCGCGCATTCGATGAAAAACATGAGTCATTCAGCGCAAAGGGAGATGGATCGTACTGGCCAGACCGTGGGGTTGAACGTCAAGAGTGCTCGTTCGGCGCGGAACACTTTTTTTTATTACCTAAAAAACCGCTTACTCCCCAGGTTTATACATTTTCAACCGTCCGATCAACCTTTGCAATCTTTTTATATTAATGTATTTTTTCCTCAGCTTCGCGTTTTGTCTCTTGCAACCGGATAGAACCGACGTTGCCCAAATTAGGTTTGATTGTGGCGTCGGTTTAGAGAGGCTGAAAAATGCTTTGACAAAGTCTGGCCAGTTGCGAGAAGACACCAAGAGCGATAAACTTGAGAGGTTTGGGCACCTAGACGGATTCTCGAGGCGAGTAGCGGTAGGTGACGCACCCGACAGAGTTCCACTGGCCGTCGTTCTCTGAGGCGGGGAGTCCATATTCAGCATACTTGGCAAATGATTATTGCGACGACTAAGCGTTCCCTGATGATGGACTTGCATTTCTAGCGAACTCTTGCTGTAATCCGGAATACTGGAATCTATTAGGTAGGTGCTTGCTGCCGTTTTCCGCCCTTCGTCCTGTAATCACACCACGACAAATATTACTCATGTTTCAATTATAAATACAACTTCCCTGCTGTTCGCGCTTAATTATTCGACAAATACGTAATTTACATGGAATTGTATAATTAGGAAATTCAACCTATAATTTACGATCGCTGTTCGCTACGTTTGATTGAATTGCTCTACTACAGGGTCAATATGGGTAATTCTAGTAAGATATAAAAAGATTGAGCAAATTATGAAGGTGTGCACTGAGTAAAGTTTTATATGAAAATTAACTATTGATGCTAAATTTAATATGTTTCCGAATAAATTCAGTACATTTACTATAAATGGTAACAAACTGTTATGCTTTATATTGCATTGTATACATTTTACATGTAATGACATTTTGTTTTTTGTAAAAATATTTGCTATTTTATCCAAACGCCTTCAGTTTAATCAGAAACATAGTAAATGTATCTTAATAGTCTTATTTATATTTTCATATAAAATTTATATCAATCTGGGATGAGACGTAAGAATTTTAATATGAGAGAATAACTCAAATTTACTACAATAAAAACCGTTTGTATTTTTTGAATATTTAAGTATACTTGCATAATTATGTATAGTGTAAATATAATGTATATGTTTATGATAGAATTCGTATGCTTCTCAGAGGCATACCTATACTCGTGAAATGTTTAAGTGTATTGTATACTGAAATTAGCCATACGTATGCCTATTCCAAACATATATTCTTTTGACTGTCGTGTTTTGGAGTTTCATTCTTAATTAATTTTACTGTTTTTATCCCAAAAGGTAAAATTGAAATTTATAGCTAAGAATATTAACCATTTGAATTCATGCTCTTTTGTTTTATATTATATTTGTAGCACTGCAGATTATTAGATTTTATTTTATTTCTTGAGATGTACTGAATATTCTTGGACATTATTGAATCGATTGAAAAATTTTAATAACACATAAAACATAAGTTCAAATAAAAGCATCATATTATATTTTATTGAGAATCTATAATAAGATACTCCGTTATTGCATAGCGGTTCACTGTGTATTAACATAATATTATAAAGTTACATCCAATACAGTATTGCTGTGTCTCATGGTAAAATTCAAATATGATTCAATGAAAGCAATTTTTATTTCAATTTGTAATTCATAGTCTATAATTTAAATTCATTATCTATACAATAAAATTTAATTGAATAATACAAATCTCTTATACATAATTCATTTAATACAAAAATTATTGCAACTGTAGAAAAATTTAGAGTTCATAATAATTGATAGTATTTACTTTATATTTAAAGTACTTAATTTAAGTACTAATCCAAAATGATATTCAGCTACTCTTTTTATATTTCATATACCTATATTGGTCCTGTTATAAAAGAATTCATTAATTTAATAAAATTATTCCTTGACAGTAAAAAAAAAAAAAATATTGGTCTTGTGTTCATAATCCATTTCTTATGCAAGACTTTATTTAATTATAAATTTAATACTTTAATTATCCTTTTAATAATTTCCTTAGCTTAATTCAATGTTCGTAAAATAAAAAACTTCGTACGACAAAGCGTTGCATGCACTGTTTCATTTTTTGCAACAAAGTTCGCGGATATATTTACAATACACTGTATTGTAAATGTATAACGTTACAATTATCATCCAGTGCAGGCGTCGCAACCACGGCTGGTTTAATTTTGAGCTCTGGTAATGAACGAAAAAAACTTAGACGTCGATTTTAATAAACGAAAGATTAAAATGAAATTAAACTTATATAACTCAAGAGAGGCGAGTTTAATTAAACAGAAGATAAAAAACAAATTGAAAACTACCGAGAAAAGAAAATAAAGCAAATAATGTAGAAAGAAGTAAGAGAGAAAGAGAGGCAGTTGATAGCGAGTGAGTGACGAAGAGTAAGTGGGAAGGGGATTTCTCCACCGCTAAGACGACGGGGGGGGGGGGGAGAGGGTGGAAGTAGACGAAATTAGTACAGTATGAGTTGGGATGATTGGATGGTAAGAAATGAAAAAAGGGGTTAACAGAACTCAAACCTACCCTCCGGTATTACTTGTTACTAAGAACATATTGACTGATGGCACTGACCACGTAATCATTAGCGTCGAAGTTAACGTCGCTCTTCTCGTCGGACACCGAACTTAGTTCGCCTGTCATTGTGTCACCGTTGACCGTTGATGGCGCGTACATGTCCGCCGTCTGTGATTTATTAATGCCTGTTCAAACAAAGCACGTTTTCCCATTATTTCCCGCATTAAACATAATTGCCTAGTACAAATTACGCCCGCGATTAACCGCTTTTTAAACGGCCAGAGACAAACCGGAACGTCGGACTCGTGGAAGAAAATCCCGGACATTTTTAAATAACATTTCCCGTGAAATCACTAATGCAAGGCTCTTTAAAAGCACGAGTGTTTGAGTATTTAAATGACTTTTAGGGCAGCGGAAAATTTCTTTTGAAAGAAATTTTCATGCATTAATAAACTGCAAATAGTTAATTGCTAAACTGAAAAGCACTTAAGGCGCAAGTTTCATTTCGTCAAGTTGACGAACAATTTCATAAGGCGATTCCAAAGATTGGATTGATTACGTAAATAAAAATAAAAATAATAATCAAAACTCGACGTTCCGATTCTTCTAATGAATATTAGCCAGAGCCGCTGTAGACTTTTTTTTCTTTCTTTCTTTTACAAACATATATTATGCACTTTGTATTTTGATATTATTATTGCAAGTTAATGAACGATTGGCGGCTCTGGTGTGGCAAGTTACTTTCACCTAGAATGATATGCGATGAACTTACGATCTTTGTTTCGTTTTCTCACAATATACCAAAACATGATGAAGAGATTAACTATAAAAAAGACCATGGATGTTGCGGCAATGGCATAAATGTAATTCATCGGAAAGTCCCCCTTTTCCAACAGGACATCGGGCAGATTCTCCGCTATATATGGTCCTAAGGATAGGCAAAAAAACGATATTGCGTAAGGGATAATTACCAGACCGTTGGATCTTCTTTTTGGACACAAATGTAGCATAGACTATGGGCGTAGCAATGAGAAGACAAGCACAGGCAGAAACAACGATGATTATGACGATGACGTAGGAGGAATTAATCTCGCTGACGGTCAATTCGGTAGGTGGTGCCTCGCCTGTAACCCAAGCCAATTCCCCCCATCACCCTGATGTTGTTACAACATGCAGCAACGTGTAATATTATGTTATGTTCTGTTAACTACAAGTATTAAACACTCTTCACGAATCATTTTCCAATTAATTATCCATCGTTAATTTATGGTTACTTTTTTGTTGTTCTAAATTAGCTTTAGGCTTCGAGGCGGTTCTTTTTTTTTGTTTGTTTGTTTTTTTTTGTTATTTCATGTTACTATTTTGATAATACGTCGTTATTATGTTTACATTTCCAAATTAAATGCGATAAACAGGGACCAAATAAGCGTGTCATCATAAACGTACATTGATCTTTCAATTATAACATCAATGAATTGGCGGATTAATATAAACATATTAGGACGTTATTTTCCCCACACTAACACATGTTGATGAATGGTCGGATAACCAATACGAATACACGATGATTAGGGTTAAATGCAATGAATATGAATGCTACTATAATTTGATTGAACACGTAATTTGATTGTTTCACATAATTAAATAATATACTTTTAATGAATTCAAGACTATTTGCAAACATTTCATTTATGCTGAACAGAATGAATGATCCAATTATTTTAGTACGAAATCATTCCGATTACCTCCGCAAAACTAAAGTAAATGTTAATCGGTGAATTCAATGAATATTAACATTCGTCGTTGTTTTGGGGAGAAATCGGGCCAATTTCGTATCTAAGTGATAATTGTATAAATTACTAATATCCTCGGTATCTCTAATAAAGTACAGATATCAATTTACGGACAAATGAAGTAATATTAGTGGCCATGTCAATCCATGCAGAACAAAATTCACTAAATCTCGCATCAAATTACGGCGAGAGTGTACGATCGTGAACAAAGTAAGAAAATTCTGAAAATATGAACACTATCAGGCATTAATGTGGAAAGAATTCAAGTTGATTAAAAATATAAACGTAAACGTCTACTATGACTTGCATCTTAAAACGGAGAGTGAAAAAAAAAACATGTTTTACAATTTTCAAACTTTCCACTCTCCCGTCTCGTCGATTTCATCAAAGTGACTTTAATCATATCCGACTATTTTTGTAACGCATCAACTCTAGTACAAAAGTCTACGTCTGTCATTCGGAGGGAGCGTAAAAAAAGAGGATACCGACCTATCACAATTTTACAGCACTTCCGAATGTCAGACCGAAAAAAATCTACGTATTAGTATGAGATACTATTATCAAGTTTAAATGTTCAACTATGTTGAAGCTTTAATTTAAGCGACTGCTACGTTAGGAGAGTGATAAAACAAATAATTTTTAGATAGTACTCACGTAACGTTTGTATTTTGAGTAGGTCCGGCAAAAAGTTGCTGCTACCCTTGGAATTAATAGCTTGGATGCTGAACACGTAGGACGTGCCGAGCGATAATCTGTTGACCGTCGCTTTATAATCGCCGGGCGAAACGTCCATGTAACGATATCTGCTTTCATGGTCGAGCGCCTCGCGCCATCGAATGCGGTACGACGTGGGCAGGCCTCCGTCGAAGCCTCTTTTCCAAGTTAACGTAACGCTGTCGTGCGTCACATTGTAAGCTTCCAAATCGGACGGCTGATCCGGGGGCGATGTTACGTACAGTTGTATGGTGTCGTTTGCGTGACCCATGCTGTTCGTCGCGTGACACCGGTACTTGCCATAATCGTGCTCAGTAACACGAATGATCGTGAGCACCGATTGACCAATGAGAACGGACAACTGCAACGCGATTCAATGGAAGCGGTAAATTGAAATTCATTTATGATCCAAATCGCCGGGTACGATCCCGCGTTCGACTCCATCGATTCTTCGCGGGAAAACTTAAGGAGACTGACGGAGGGATTGAAAACGTTGAATAATAAATCCCCATTTTGGCGCGCGCTTATCTTCGACGCTCGGTTTCGCGAGGAAGGAAAATTCTACTTGGTGCTCGGATTTACAATTTACGAAGAAAGTATAGTTTTCCGCGACAGAGATTCTTTAGCAAATCAAGAGTCGTTTTTCCTACAATTATGACCAGTGTTTATGGGATAGGGGGATGAGGGAGGTGGAATTTTAACAATCTTTTCACGATGGAATTCTTTGGTAATCTTGTCGCGCTTTTGTGTCGATTATCGAGTGGGTCATTGGGGGATAGCTCGAGTCCCAAACAGCTGGCTCAATTAAAGCAATCGATCGAAATTAGATAAAACGATATTTCTATGAAGCGCGCGTTTTATACCGCGAATAATCCGGTCGTTAAAGACATTATTGATATAGCGGCATGCTACTCACGTTTTTGTTTGTAAAGCTGTATTTGTATGCGCTGCTAGGCGTGAGCGTTTTTCCCTCAAAACTCCACGAGAACTGCGGCAGCGGGGATCCCCGGGCTTTGCAGAACAACTGGACGGTGACGCCTTTATTCGCGGCGGCTTTTCTTGTCAACGGCGTATTCATCATTTCTGGTTTGACTGTCAAGAACATTATACATGATTATATATCTTTTTTTTCCCTCCTTTTCTGCGCGCAAACTTTTTTTTTTCTTTCTTTATTGTCATTTCTTTTCGTTATCCGCCTCGAATTGGTTACGAATGGAGGATTACTTTTGAAAGTGAAATATTGATTCGCGAGTGATTCGCCGAGGCGAGAACTTACAATTGGTTAAAAACAGTATGGGCGCCGAGGTGTCGTTGCCGATGCCATTGTTGACACTGCATTGGTATTCCCCGACGTCTTCCTGACCTGGATTCTGAATATGGAGGTACGAAGTGTTGTTGACGAACGACGTTGAGTACCTACTCGGTAGCTCCGAATTCGAGCCTACTTTATACCAAGCCACGAAATCTTTGTCGATCGGGCTCGCATCGATTACGCAAAATAGTTTCGCCTCCTCATATGGCAGGTATATGTTTCCCGACGGTGAAGTGCGAATTATTTTTGCAGGATCTAATATAAATTCAGGCCGTGCATTATTAATTAGTTGAAACCTTATCATGGAGATATATTGGATTTTTCAATTTATTAATAACCTCATTTCTTATACGACATAGATTTATAATTAATTCTAATTTTAAAAGTAATTTCATCACTCGTATCATTAATACTATGATTAATACAATCAAATAATGAAATTAATAAATTAATACTTTCAATAAATGTCATTTATTGGTTTATATTTTCAAGTGAAATGTACGTTTAATTTATAATATTTATGAAAACAAATAAAACGTATTTTTAATGAAGATGTATGTATGGGTACTATTTTGTTTTTAATCAACGAAGATAAATTTTATTGTATGAAGCTATCAATAAATATTCTAAATGAAAATAAACGATTTAATATACGAGTGTAATTCCACTTACACTGAACATTTAAGCTCAAATTGTAAACTGCCCGTCCTTCATGATTTAGTGCTTCTACGGTGTAAATGCCAGCATCCTGACGCTCGAGTTTGGTGATGTTTAACGTGGAGCTGTGAACGGTGATTCTTTTACCACTGTTGCTTAGAGGTAGTCCATCTCTAGTCCAAGTGTAACTTATGGCCGACGGATTCGCATTCACGACGACAGAAATTGTAAAAGGCTCGCCTTCCATACCAGACAACTCACTCGGGTCCAAATCCTCGAATATTGGCTTGTCTGTTGAGAAGGTTAAAGTCATGAAATTCCTCCTTACATGTATATCAAATTATATTAATATTAGGAAATGGGTATTTATTTTAATACCAATTTGACATTTATATTGCACATAAAACTTATAACGTATATACTCATCAACTAGTTAATTTAATGAATAATATAGAATTTAAATAAAATGTCGTTTAAATTGTCTTCCCTATGTTATAATGTGAGATTAATGTCTGTATATGTAAATGTTACTTGCATTGTTGTAATATGATCTAAATTCTATATTCATAATAGTTTGAAGTTGAAACAGTTTACGTGCGAACTATTTTGATAATATTTTGCAAAATTGAACAAGGAACTTACAAACAACGTTAAGAGTAATAGCGTCGTGAATAGAGCGATTGATTTCGGCATTTCTGGCTTGACAGGTATAAACTTTCTTGTTCATATCTTCGGTGAGGTTCAAAGGTAGTTCTACAGTCGATAAGTAGCCCCCATGAAGGCCATGTTTGGTTGTAGTGGTAGTTCCCTTAACAGGTGCTCCGGATTCCCACCATGACATCTCTGCTGCGGGGTTACTGCTACCAGATTCGCAAATCAACCGGCCTATTGAACCTGCACGAAGCTTCTCTGGCTGACTCCTAATTCTGACATGTTCAGGAGCAACTGAAATAAATAAATCTTACATGAAATACAGTTTCTTGAGATTTTTACAAAGATAATATAATATCAAATATTATTAAGGAGAACATATTCGTTATGTATTTCCATACATTAATAAATATTAATAAATATATTGCATATAAAAATTCAATTTATATTTTATATAATTTTAAACATTCATCAGTTATTAAAATTCTATCTGGAAATAAAATTGTGACAAATGAAATTTATTTGCTGAAATCATGTTTGTATTTTACAATTATAAATTTTACTAAATTTGTTGAAAGTTTTAACAATTATAGTAATTATCGATTTATGAATACAACTCGTACATACAAAAATAGTACGAAATGTTCTATCTAATTTAATATTTTATATAAATCATAGATAATACAAACAAAACTTTTCAATTGCACTTTGTTGCTAAGCAGCTTATTGTATTAAATTAACACGATATTAGGAGTTAATATTTCGCAGTTTCACGTGGGAAGCAAATAAATCTGGTTTCGGTACAATGAGACAATGATAAGAAGATGGCAATAGTATCGCAAATATTACGGTAAATGACTAGTTTGTGTTCATCCTTTAGACCCTTGCTATGCTGACAAACAATAATATTTTGGCAACAGCCGGGCATTCATTGAACATTTATTTATGAAGCACTATTTATATATTAAATTTTCCTTTGATGAACTATATTAAAAACAATAAATAACATAAAGAAGACAGCTTCAAACTTTTGTGTAAAAATTGTGACTTCAATTATTTATGAGACTATATTTCTTTTTTCATTTTTTTTTATTTGCATTGCAAGAACATTATCCGACTCGTAATTAACGTGACTGGCAAGAATCTGATCCTCTAGATTATTCGTCACATTTTTTATAGCTTTTTATTTTAATAGTCAGACTCTTGCCAGTGTACATGTTAAGTACTTGGCATACTATACCTAGACTGACTATTTCCACAACAATCAGTAGATGTTCCACCACTTCACTTTTTTGCTCCAGTATTTATTATGCTTTTTTCGCTCTTATCTTTTTATGTTAGCAGAAAATACTTCATACTTAATGTAAAATATTAAATTTTGTATAAACAAAGATTTTTTAAAAATAAGAAATAATATTAAAACTTCTGAATTAATGCAGAATGCATGATCTGTTCCTGATGTATTGATCATAAGGAAGAAATCCTATTTCAAGATATTTAGAGAATTTTATTGTTCACAGCATTAGCTTGGCAATATTATTGAAACTACGATAAACAAATGTAGAATAATTAAATCTCATTAAAATGATCAAACGGATACTTACAATATACTTTGAGATGCACACTTTTCATCAACGGTATTTTCGTGGCTGAATTTGCTGCCTCGCAGCGAATATGTGCTTCATTGTCGGACGCATTAACCAGCAGGGTCAATTTACTGGTCACCGTAAGTTCCTCATTATTGACGATTCCTCCTTGAATCTAACGATCAAAAATAAATATACAGTTTATATTAGATATATACACGTATATCTGCAAGTGCTAGTTGGTTTAATGATTAATTACTCCAATTGTATTTGTACGTACCCTCTTGTCGTTTTTGTACCACGTTATCTCTGGCGGCGGATTTCCAGACAAGGCGGTGCAAATTAATTCTATAACTGTGCCTGTGTTTATGTTCGAGTTGCCGTCGTAACCATTAAGAACCAGCGTGGTAGGCGGATCTGCAAGATTTTCACAGGATCACATATATTACTGTACTTGATTGTTAATTAATTCTGGCACCGCATTAAAGTACCATAAGAACTTGTCAATAGAGCACAAAAGGAATTCAATTATTATGATACATATGATACTCTAGTGTGGGAAGTGTATCTATATTGAGAAAAATTTATAAGATTATTGTAAGATATTTTTTTTACGATTATTGTAAGATATTTTTCTTTGCAGATGTTTGTAATAACGACATTTTTTTTAACATTTTGTAAAATACTGTATCATATAATAAGAAATAATATTAATGCACAAATATCCCCGAGTTAAATCAAAGTAGTAATTTTAAAGTTTCTTAAATACAACGTTAATATAGATGATGTGTAAATGAAAGCAAATCTGCCAATAATGCAAAATAAAAACAAACCGCACCCAATAATTACTATTGCGATTATTAATCATAATAAAATCTGATACGTTATTATAATTTACTTTTTGTGTTTATTGAAGTAATTTGATGAAATAGCTATCTGTTGAGCGTATATTACATAATTAATGCGCATACAGACAAAATTAATTGCGATTTTTATTTATGTATAAGAGTACATTTTTTATTTAGCCAAGTAAAAATGGTGTTAATTAAAAGCGATATTAATCAATATTGTTCGCAATTTTTTAAAATATTTTTTAATATTTTAGTAGAAGTTTTAAAAGATTTATATAATGTTTATATTATTGTATGCAGAAACAATGGAAACAAATAATCCCTATACTTTGCAGGATTGTAAGGATATCGTGCAAAATAGCCTTATTGTATGAAGTAGTAAATATAATTGTAATGTAAAGCAATAATTCTCTCATAATGTAATGAGTTTCACTATACCATGTGAAATTAAATTCGTATATTTTTTTATAATTTTTGACAAAATTAAAGAATTATATTATTCTTGTTAATTTAAGGCAGGCAAATACCAGGCAATTTATTTCTATGTTAAAAATACTAACTTTTTTGAAATAATAAATTTTTATTTCGTGTAGAAATTTATTCACTAAAGAATGGTAAGAATTTTAAACTGCAATTTAACTTACAAATAACATTAATTGTATGGGTCTTGACGACATTTTGTGACAGGTTCTTGTTGCCTGCGTGGCACATGAATAAAATTTTGTCATCCGCTTTCCGAATGGTGTATGTAATATTGGACGTCGTGATCCAGCCACCTTCCGACGCCAGGTAGGATTTGGATGTGCTGTTGAAAGCCATTTCTTTGTTGTTGTTCCAAGTGATGTCCGCCGCGGGATTTGAATTTTCCGAGGTACATGTTAACGTCACTGTTTCATTGACCCTTGCGTCCGTCGGACCGGAAATCGTTACTCCGGTTGGTGCGACTGAATCGGAAATAGATTTGATGTTTGCGTTATTCAATTGCGGCCCGGAAATTGCGAAACAAAGTTCAGTCATATATAGTATGTAATATAGAAATCCGATTTAATGAAAGATTTTAGTTTGGATCGAATTTATCTAGCTTCTGGCGCAAAAAATAAAAAAAAGGAACTTTTCCAGTTAACAGAAATGTGATGTTTTAATTATTTTAAGAAGTAACTGGTTTTTGCAGCTTTTTGTTTCAGAAATAATACAACTTGAAAAGTACTTAAAAATATTTAACAGAAAAAGAAACTTTGTCCTTTTATAAATTCAATATATTACTTAGAATTTAATTGTTTCAACATGACGTGAAAAATAATCATTGTAATTAAATTATGATATACATAATAATTCAATTGTATATAATTATATCTAAACGACAATTAAATATATTCACGCGAAAATATTTCAATTAACGTGCATCGCACAATAAAACTGATAAATAATTAAAGTAACATCACATTTTTAGAAAGTGGCAAACTTTATAAATTAAAATTATAACCTTCTTCATCACCTATTATAAACACTTACTTTTATTCCCTGGTATAAAACGCATAAACTAATTACAAAACTTGACTAAACAAATAAAAAAAAAAAACTTTTTACCATAAAAATATGAAAAAAACGAGCAGATTTCACAACTGATAACTAATGAATTTTTTCTTTATTCTTCTTATTCACAACTTTCATACTCAACTAAATAAAATTAAAATAATTTACTTCACGAAAGTTGAGTCGGTCGCCCGCGTCTTCAAAACTTGAAAAAAAAAAAACTCAAATTAATCAAACATAATAAACGACTAGAAAACAAATGTTCAAAAAACGGAAGATGAAACAAAAATATGAATTGCCAGTGTAGAAGCGCGGTTCTTCGAAATCGAATTGGATTGGCGGATCAATTGGCCAAGGAAAAAACGTCGGCAAACAGCGGGATACCAAGCGCAACTCAATCAGATGGCCAAACAAACGCGGGGAGTCAAACGTCCAATTAGGTAGTCCGTTTAACGTTAACAGTTGGTGCGCGCGCGGTGCCGTTGGCTTTGGCTCTCGCGCTGTTTGCTCGGGCAAATTGTTTTTGTTCCCGGGCCGATTCCGCGGACGCGCCAAGATGTACTCACAGAGGACGCGCAGATCCACGTGTACGCGCATCGGTGAGACGCTCATAATGTTGGACACTTCGCAGGTGTAGCGTGCTTTATCGTCGGTGGCCTGGGCGGTGAAGGTGTAGGCGCTCACGGACACGGGGCCCTCCGTGCGGTAGACGGACGTTATTTCCTCGTTGTTGCGAAACCACACTACCTGGGCCGGGGGATTGCCGCCGCGGGACTTGCAAATTAATTCCACCTGCTGCCCGCGGCGCAGGGTCTCCCCCTCGCTGTAACCCTCTATGTACGGCTGTCCAGGAGGATCTGCGATCGCCAAAACAAAACAACGTTGCATATTAAGCAGCCAAAGGTGCGCGCCGGCCAGCCCAGACCAGTTACATTATCGCCGGCACTGGCGCGCTCCAAGTTTTAGTTGAGCGGCGAGCACCGGCCTCCGGCCGGAGCAAGAACCACTATTGATGACGCTTCAAGAAATTTCCCCGCGGTTTTGCGGATATTCCAGCCGGCGTGGAAATGATGTTATAATGGATACGGTGTTTAGTTTACTTCCTATTGAGTAAACTGTGCATTCAGTTAACGAAGCAGAACTTTCTTCGTTCCCCCTTTTTTTTGTTCTTTTTTTTTTGTCCCTCTTTTTGATTCAGCGCTTGTCTATTATTTTATAATCAGAATTGTTGAGAATGTTAGACGCGGATCGGAAGTGTAATGGTGCTTTAGTAATTGAAGTAATATTATTTGGAAACTGTACGGTGCTGGGATTAAGTTGAAATGAGTAGTAAAAATAATTGCAAATTGGTTTTCACGAAAATGGTAATTGAAATGATTATTTAATAATTGTAGATTCTGTACGGTTTTTAGTTTGGATTATATTCGGTTGAAATAAGGTAGATAGACATTTTTTTAATTATTCTGTAGGAGAGTGTATGCATTTTTTACACTGAGTATTCTATTTCATCTAAACTCGTATAAGATGTTCGTTAAGTTTTTGCAGGTCTCTACATAAAATTTATAATTCTATTGATAAATACCGGCACGTTTAAACTTATAATTATCCCGTTCAATACATAAAACTTGTGATAATTACTTTATAACTCGAATTAAATCTCAAATTACATTGATTAAATGAAAATTAGTAAAGAAATCAATATTATCGTTATGACATGAATAATGCATATTTTACTCTAAATGATTTGTAATGATCTAACACTTATTTTTTACAAATGTTTAATTTATTCGTCTAAACTAATGTAAAACAAATTTAAGTCGAAAAGGAAATTAATTTTGGATTGTATATTACTATTACAATATTTATATGACTTGAAATAATATCTGTCATTGCATTTATAAATGTTTATAAAGTTAAAATTTTACAAGTCTATCATGGCTTAGGTAAATGTACATTAAGATGTTACCGTCAACATATTATACAATGAAATTTTACTTTCCCTTTACGACAAACTTTTCACTTCTAACTCCTCAATCTGTAATCGCATAAAGGAAAATTCTCTGTTTACTTAGTTTTGTAAAAGACGCGGAATTGAAGGGAAGTATATTCCTGATGACATTACAAGTCTAAGTAATCAGAAATTAAATTTCAACTCTTACGAAGAAGTAAATGGAATTCATAGGTCATTTTTTTTCCTCTTTCCAATAAAGAGTTTCTCGGTTTTGTTTTTGTTAAGCGAACGAAAAATGTTTAAAACTATAATTATCGTCATTCTTCTTTTATCCTTAAAATATCAAAAACGACCGTAATACTCGTTATAACTTTTTAAATATATTTTAAATTTTTCGTATCTTTGCCTGCACTTTTCATAATAACGTAATAGCCTCATTAAAAAATTAACCCCGCGAGGAACTAGTTTTACCCGTCACGTAATGAATTTTCCATATTATTTTCAACGAGACAATCTATTCCACTAAACTTCTGTATTTCTTTCTTTAAATATTTTTGCGATAAGCACCAATGATCTTGTATGTTCAACCAAATCATTTGCAATAACAATTAAAGTTATTAAGTCCATTTTTTAGATTGAAAAATTATACACTTATTACTTTCATATGACTGCGAAAAATATAATTTTTAACCCAATTTCATCGTGCCGAGGACAAAAAATAATGTAACTGGCGAATGTCTGGCATTAAAGATTTTCCGCAAAATCAAACGTGCGCTCTGTAATGCGCCACTCGAGGAAATGCGTATCAATTATGCGTTGCGTGACACGCATAAATAAGTCAAAAGTCAAATTATTTAATCGCCCGTGATGAAGTATAAAGCACCGCCATTAAAGAGTCACGCGGAATTATAGCGTTTTCGTGCCTGGCGCTATTTTCTGTTTCGCAAAGTGACGAAGCAAAATTACTCACAAAGTACTGATAACTTGACCGTGGCTCGCATTGGCCTCCCAGGGGGAATGGCTGGATGATACGCCTCACAAGCATAAGTTACTCCATCGTCTTCGGCAGTTGGTACGATTGTGATCGAAGCATTTGTGTTATATTTCTCGAGATTTCTCCTCGATACTTGAAGACCTGTACCTGCAATGAGATAAGAGCAATGTTACATTATTATTATTAACTTTTCATTCGTTCAAAACTTTACAATTTAATGTCGTTCTAACTGCCACTGGTCAATACCTTAACACGATCTGATTGTTGACAGTAGGGGTACGAATTTAGTGTTTTCGCCCTGTATAAACAATTTGCAGTAGTTGGATTTTTTTAATTTAGTTTCTGGCCGATACTACGACTGCTAATATGTTGGTCCATTTCTATCATTTTTATGATTTTATCGACATTTTTGACTGCGGGCTTACCTGTTTGCGCAAGGTGCATCTTTAATGGAATGGACGAAACCAAAATTGCGCGTAATTGACTTTAGCAATATCGGTACCATAAAGACCATTCACAATTTTAGCCTATTGGCTTGTATTTTTGCCTTTATCAAAGCAAAATTGTAAAATAAACCGAATATTCTCTTTGTTAACTTCCATCTTTTACACCCTATAACTCGCAACTGAATCGACCAATCAAAAAACTGTAAAAGAACTTTTTTTTATTACGGAATGTCACTTTTCCAACGAGTACAAGTCTGAATTTATTTGATCAATACTTTACGAGATATACATCACTACAGCTATCTAGCGAAAAAATAATGCATTTCTAGTATACCAACCTAATATTTAATTTATTTATTTATTTTCTAATGGAACATATTATAGGTGACGATTTATACTATATGTATGTAATTATTAGTTTAAAAAAAAACGAAATCCTTCTTAGTAATTTCATTACATGATACTAATTAATACACAATTATTACAAAAATAACATTAATGTTGCAAATAGGATTACAATCTATCATTGTTTTACGTTTGAAATGAATATAATATTAATGGTGATATAATTTAGTATAGATTTTCTCACAGTGTATGAAATTATATGTAGTACAATTATACATGTGAAATAGTTGTAATGTAACTATATTACTACTGCACTTAGAGATTCTGCTAAACTTGGTAAAATTACAATAATAATTTATTCTCTTTAACATACGAAATAAGGAAAGCTTTTATCAACACTAAATCTTCAATAATTTACAGTACACGCGGATGAATTAGATAGACAGCACGTTTTTAATAATTTAATTATTAAGTATAGTTCGTACGTAAAAACATATTCATTTAAGAATGTAACAATTTATGGAATACGCATATAATTTGCAATTTTTATATCCAGAAGTGTATTAATAAAACATTTAATTATTATAAAAGCATACAATTTTAATACTTCATTAAATAAACTTTTCAGTTTTGTAACGAAAATGAGTATGATCGTCTAATAATTTGAGTTTATGACAGTTTAACGACCCATTCAGCTGTTGAATTTTGACACTGATCGTAAATAAATAATCACATAATGTTTCGACTTTCTCTATTACACAATAAAGAATTCATTATGTCGAAAAAGTTTATTGAAACATTAAATTTATCAATTCATATTTGTCAATAAACTGAATTTATTTATTATATTATAAAGAACAATGCTTGTTTGAATTAAATTTTTAATTTTATATTATAGTTTGTGAATTTACATATACTTTAACATACTTTTACAAAATAAATGTTTACTTTTAGTTATTAAATTTAATTAATGTGTAACAATTAAAATATCAATTTCATTACTTCAAGTTATTAATTATGTAAAATAAAGATATTGTTATATTGTCATGTAAAAGTATTGGTCAGAATTTTGCAGGCATTTATCCGGCATACGTTTGAAAAAATATGCCATTGGATTTGGAAACTTCGGCATAGCTATTAACGCGAGAAGTTGGGTAACGTATAATTGTTCATTTCACACGTCGCGAAAATAATTACGGCTACTTTTTCGCATTGAATGGTACGAGGCAAAAATGCCAAGCAAAGTGCAATTGTTATCATCGCGTGAAAGTTTAATGTGTAACAGAAAACAGTTGTTTGAGACCACTTAGATTTCAGCTAAAAGCCTCCGGACGCGCTTTCATCCATTTGCGAGATTAAGCTTTATTTTCGGGCATCGCTGCGTCCAACGGTCCTGCTAACACAACGAAATTTGCGATTTATGTTGTTGTCGAATACACACACGTCAGAGACAAATTAACATTTCACGGCTTATGCAATTAAAAAATAATTTTTTTCACAACACCCGGCATCGTAATAAAATTCTTCTGGCAAATTTCAAAAATATTATTCTTTTTTCAAAGGTTCTGCATTATTTAGAATAATAATGTAGTTCATTTGAATAACAAGTTAATTAACATTATTAAGTAAGTATATGAACTATTAATAAACCAATTAAATATGTATTTATACTGAAAAAAAAGCTTAAAGCGAAGCCGTCTGTACAATATAGGAAAAATTACCGTGCCAACACAGTAAAAATTACTGTGTTTTCAAATACTTTGATGTGTTTTGCCATAATTTTTACTGCGCTGGCGCGATAATTTTTCTTATATTGTACAAACGACCTCGCTTTAAGGTTTCAACACAGTAATTCTTAATGGTTTTTTTTACAGTGTAATTAATAATAATAACAACATTTAAAATTTAAATAAAGAATTTCAATTTGCACAAAAATAATTTATTATTAGTAAAATAATATGTGTAATTTTTTACATTAAGAGTACATTTCACTTAGAAAAATATAAAAAAAAAAAAAATGTATTAAGTTCAAACATAATATAAATATACGATTTAATATTTCCAAATGAGTCTCTTTATAAACTCAATTTTGTTTCTCGTATTACTTTATACCAGGACATTGTAGTTTTCTAGCTTTTGCAGTTTTTGCTTTTTAGCGAAAGTTGAGTTCAAGATCTTTGCACCACGTACTCTCGTTAAGAAATAATATTCTTTCAAAGTAATATACGAAAATAATGACAGTTTTCATTATTAATAATAATAAAATTCCACATTTTAAATAATTTTCTATTTAGCTTATGGAAACCCGTTATAATGATCGTTTATTTTAAAATATTAAATCTTCTCGAGATATCTCTAATTTACACTAAAAGCGAATTATATTTCATCTTAAACCGGTAATTATTTTTAATTCTAGATGGACGATTACAATTCAAAAACGAATGAAAAAAGAAATTCTTACAAGGTTATTAGGTAACTGTTTGCCGTTTAGTCAGAATTTAAATTTGATATAATAAAACAAGAAAGCGTTTACGGTTTTCTTGTTAAAGTACTGCTTGATTCGTCCTGCAAGATAATCTAGTGAGAATCTGGACGGAGCGAAACGTAAAAAGGAGCTGAAAAGCGTTGATTTTGGAAATTGGAGTCGTGCCAGAGTTATGTACTAACCAATTGACCGAGAATGGGGGAGCGGGAGGGAGTAAAAACGGTACTCGTGCTTCCTTTTTTCTTTCCGATGCCAGAGATTTGCCAATCTCTCGTTAGATGAGCGTGTTTTGTCCTCGAAATCGATCATCTCGATTCTACTCGGCACATACAAAGTAATATCTGGCGTGTTGCTAAGAGTCTTCTTGTCGTCGTTTCTCGGATGGAAACTTAAGGCGATTTAACATCGCTAAATCGATCTTTGAAAAGGAAGTTTTAAAAGCACTATCATATTTCTTGTTTTAATGCGAAACAGTTGAATTTGCGCTTCGGCCAGTTTTTATTGCGCTTCCAACTGCGTTGAGTTTTTCTCCAGTATTTGGACACTGTTCCAACTTGAGTTGACTGTGATTCTGCATATTTTTACTTTTATTTTTCTCTTTACATCCGTGTAATATTCATCAATTATTAGTGATTTTTTAATGAATTATTCAATCAATTAATTGTTCATCGATTTGGAGGAAACGAAACGTGATTCGCACTTGGATGAGACATAAACAATCATTGCTCAAATTTAAATGACGTGAAATGATTGAAACAGCCTCGAGCGAAAATCGTACTGGATTCAGATTTTTCTCACCGTAATTACGCGAAATCAATTAATATAAAATATTCGCAATTAATAATTTTTTTTTCTGATTTACCGTCGTCCTTTTTTTATGAATTACAGTTTATTCTGTAACATTTATTTCATTTAGCATTGCCACCGACCCTTTTATCACCGAAAATAATCTTTCCATTTAATTAAAATCATATTTCAACTTTCAAAATAATTAAACTTCAAACACGATATGTAAAATAAAAGGTGTAATTTAACATTTTTAGAATTCAGAAACGAAAAGTGACCCAAAAAAATGTGCGAGTCACAGTCGTGGTTCTATTCGTAAAAGAAAAATCATTCAACGAATACTCGAATGAAAAGTACAGGCGAAATTCATATAAACAAAACAAAGTTAAAAATTGTGGACTGCATTCTTTTCGTATTATTTATACAAAAACAAAATAATTGTAATAAATAAATAAAACTTTTCGCAAATGAATTGGATACACTGAGAGAAATTTATTAATAGTTGTAGTAACAGTGAATGTGTGACGGGCAAGGTATAAATTTTTTCCAGTCACGGGTATTTGTGGAGTAATACTTGTATTTCTGAGTAGTGGCGGTAGAGTGGTGGTAAAAGAGGCGACTGATATCTGCGAGACAACGAGTTCTATTCCTTGGTCAGACGTTTTTTTTAATATATCCTTTGAAATACTACATCTTATTAAAAATAATATTATAAGTGCACACACATTACCAAATTATTATAAATCAAAGCGATAACTGCTAATAAATTTCTCTCCGTGTAATTAATCATATCTAAATTTAAAATCAATATTGTGTACACATTTGTTGAATGAATAATTAATGTTCCATTAATTATTATTGCCGCTACATGTGTATCACTTGTTCTTCTGCAGCTATTGGTTTGATTAACAAATGTTTAAATTATTTGCCCACAAATCATCGAATCAACGAAAATCGACGAATTTTGGCGTCGAACCGTTTAGCCTACTGCCCTAAAAAGGTACAGCCCTTATCGAGGAATTCAACCATTTGTGGCGATTCCGCTCAGTTTTGATATTAATTAAATTATAAATTAATGTAGCGTAAAGAGACAAGGCGATTATCAATTGTACACGCATGTTAGTTAATGCATCAATGCTTACCATCCTCGATGGGGATTGACGTAGTCGTGCTATCGCCGCCTTTGATCTGCGCATTTTGGCGATACCAAATTATACGTGCAGCGGGCTTAGCCATTCTCACTATGCAGCCTATTTGCACCGATTCTCCGATTTTAACTACACTTGTTTCCGGCGTTGGAGTTATCTCGACGGCTTGTGGTGGAGCTGAAATTTTAAATTCGCAATAATTAGTATGTTATGTAACGCCTATTATTTTTGCATGTTTTCATACATTGTTATTAATTCAAGAAAGTTCAATTTGTTTGACATCGCTAATTTTTCATATTCGATAGTTTTAGCGGTGGAATTAAAACTTAAATTCATTAACGACGTATACATTTTATGATTTAATAACAAATTATGTGTAAACTGTTAATGATAAATAAACACGGATTTAATTATATAAATTTGTTTGCAAATTTAATTTGATTAAAAATTAGGACATGATAATCGAAGTACACTGATAATTTTACAATTATTAAAATAAAAGAAACGTGTTGCAATGTATCTCAATATTAATTTTAATTATAATTGTCTGTTTTACAATAAAATTATAAGCAGATATTAATATTATACTAAATTACATCAGCTATGCAAGATGCAAAATTAATATAATATTTTTATATTGGTACACATTTTAAGCTTTTAATATTATAGGCTTTATAATTGGAAATTTAATTTATTAATTTTATAAATTTTAATATTCAATTAAAAAAATCACTTTATTAAAATTAAAATACCTCAGATATAAAATAATTATTGCCAACTTCATATTTTCAATCGAAATTAATATGCTTTAAAATATATGTCCACTTAAAACAAATTGATTTTAAGTGAAATCATTTTCGCAATAATTGATTTATTGCGTCATTAACATATTGTAGGAACGTTCATGGAAACGAAGCATATTTCATTCACTTATTTGGATACTTCAAAGGATGCGCTTTAGAAAAAAATGAATAATTAAAAATACGTATTTACTCGAGTTCATATATATATATATATATATATAAACGAATTATTTAATTTTAAGAAATAAATATTATTACTTCTTGCATTTCCCTTGATAATTAAATTTTACGTTACAGGACATTGCAGAAAAAGCAAAAGTTGAGTTCAAGATCTTTGCGCCCCACACATACACATAACACGCTTTCTCGTTAAAGAACATTACTTAATGTTTTCAACTGGCGAGCGCTTACATGTTCATGTGTGCATGACGTTTACTTTCCGACGCGTATATATAGCAGGCGCCCGTGCTTAATTAAACTCTCTTTATAAAGCTCAGCAAATGACCTGAACAGGATGTGTTTGTGGGGAGAAGCTTTTCGCGTTACTTTCGCGTAAATGGAGACACTCGTGGCGACCGGAGTAGAACGAGTAACGTGTCCGCTTCTTAGGGTGCACTTCTGTCTCTTTCATTTGTTACATAATTATGCTCGCGAGCATGTCACATTATTCACAATTACGCCAACAACCCCACGCCCCTTGTTTGTTTCACCTTGATTCTCTCATCGTTGATTCTCGTTTATTCGATTCTTTAAGACAACTGCCTTTGGCACCGATTCAAATGCTCACTTTTTTGTTTTCCTGCGCAAAATACTTTCAGCAATATGGCTACTTTCTTCTATCTTACTATTTTAATTTAAAAAAAATAGATGAAAAGATAATCAACACATTCCAATTTATATTTTATTAAAAATATTCTCGATAATTTTTAAAATATACTAAAAATATATTAACAGTTTCTTTTAATTATATATGTATAATAAACGGTTATAAAATAATGTATTTTTTAATTATTTTTGTGTATTTTTTCCAATTAGGATATAATGATAAATATAAATAACTTCATTAAACTAAGTCTTCTGAACAAAGAATTTATTTTTTAGCATTACTATGTGAAAAAAATTGCTTTAGATGCAATCTGTCTTTTACAATCTGAATTCATAATTTTCAGGCGGATTGTGTCGAAAATCTTTGAAACATTTGTCTCGAAAATCGTATTTCCCATTTGTCATACGTCAAAGTTTTTCCAAATATATCAATAAAGATAAAGATGAATACTCATGTTTTAATGGTACATAGTGAAATTTATGGACAAAAAAGTCTTGCGCAAGAAAGTAGGTTTCTGGATATAATAAAAAAGATGGTTTCAAAACGCAAACATGAAATTAATGTATACAACTCGTTGCGGTTAAATACATTAGTTGACCAATATTTGGTAATATCACGTCATTGTAGTATGTATTTTTTTTTTCATTTATGTCAATAAAAATATTGTAACATAAGTGAAAGTTCTATGCGAATCCAAGTTAAACATTGAATAATTCGTTTCAAAGGTACGTATATTTTATGAACGTATATCTGAAATTTGTGTAAAGAAGTTTGAAAAAAGTTTGAGTCGCGATACACGAACTCTTCTTACACATCTGAGCAATACTTTTTCACTGAAACATACTTATGTAAAGTTAAAGTTACAAAGTTATATTCAGCAGTGATTTGTCTTCTCCTATTCTATATAAAAAGACATGAAATTTTTCTGAAGCTACAACCTACAGATATTACATTATTCATTGCCAGATGAACATCAATTTAGTTAAAATTCGTAACATGTTAAGCATTTGTAGCGGAAAGCTCGAGATTTATGGATTTTTACATTATTCTCGAATAAAAAATTTTCCTTCCTTTTATTGTATACTAAAAGCAATCCAAGGTTTAGTTTCGAATGTTTGGAGAAGTTGAAACTGTAAGTAATTTGAATAATCAGTTAAATTATTTTTTATAATAAATATTTAGAAATTTAATTTAACCTGCTTTAAATTTTCACATTACGCGAAGCTTATTCGATTTCACAAAAGTTGGCACAATTTTTGTTATTAATAACTCTTTAATTAGAATAACAAAAAGAATAATGTTCTAATATACTGGTGCGGTGACTTATAATGTGTTGACGATGAAAAGTTTATTGGAACCAATCATATTAGCTTTTTATTTATACGTTCACTGAAATGCACGAGAAATGCTTTAAATTTTATTTTATTTTACATAAAATTTATAGATTGAATTTTATTTTACGCTGATATGACTTAATATTTCAAATTTAACCAACAGCGCGGTAAACTTGTACGCAATTTTGCTATTAATTTTTAATGTCACTTTTTTCCCGTATATAAATTCAATTTCAAAGAGCGAAATAAAACCCATGCTTTTAAAGAGAGAAAAAAAAAGAACGTTAACAAGTTTTATCATATTTGATTCATTACTTAATGTTAAAATTAGACAGACTCAACTATTTGCCTTGAAGATAAGGTGTCTTATCTAACTTGGTTTCGTGCTCCGAGTTCCAATGACAAATTTGCTCCAAAGAAATGTCAACCAAATTGCGTCATAAGTTCCTTTGCGGAATTATCATTTTATTGCCAATAACCGAACTATCTTCCTGTGAATCGTACAGGCTTTTATCAAATATTGTAAATAAAATGAAGTATAAAATATTAAGCTCTCCTTCAGAGTTTTATCGCGAAATATTTTTTCATCGTCACAATAACGTCTTATCGAAACAAGAGCGCGCCATTGATCAAATTTATCTAACTGTTGGTCACGTCCCGCGACCGAATATTAACATTGTGCAAATCGAACAATAGTTGGTTTTGGCGTGGCCTTTTGAATAAAGCGCGGCGGGAAAGAAGGGCAATAAAATGTAGCCCTGGCGAAGATTTTGATAGTCGAATAATTCAGCAATAGTTGGTATTGTTACCGGGTCTACCAGGTCAGGATGAGCTACATTGATTTCGGCTTCGTAGAACAGAGTGTACCTCATGACTTGCATGGTAAACTTTCCGTGTAAATAGGTTTTTACGTACAAATATTCACGTGACCGTGCACTTCACTTTAGGACCATTGTGACACAATGATCTGGTTCCTGTTTATAAAGAAGTGTATGTACTTGTCTTAAAAATATAGATAAAAAAAGTATTTTCGCTTTCACGTTTAATTGCGTAATTCAAATTTTAATCCTTACATCCGTGTATTCGAACAATATGGAAATTATGGAAACAAATTAAGAAAGTACAATTATAGAAAGAGTATACTCAATTTCGAACTGTAATAATTAGACAATTAATTTGAACTGATTGGCCCTTATATTTTCAACTAATCTTATTACTATTATTCAATAATAATTGCTATTTATCTATAATAATTAGATGTAAACATTTATACAATATTATACATAAACTTTTTCAATAAATTTATATATATATATATATATATATTTTTTCACATTAACACTGAAAAATAATAATTTAGAGAGCATATTTCCTTGACAGTTATAAAACTAAATAGTGTAATATATACTTGTTTTTGAGTTTGTCAACTCGAGTTGTAATAAACGTAAGGCATTATGACCCTTGAAGTTACTAATGTGAGCATGTGAAATCAAATACGAGGTTGCTCGGGAGAGTTACTGCGGAGAGTTGCTTTTATTAGTGACCGCAGTGGAAATGTACGTATTGAGTCAGACATCACGGCACAAGTGCAATCGTAATACCACTCGATAAGGAACTTGTAATGCCGGACACAATTTCTGGACGTTACGTAACCAGTGGTATCGAAATTCTATTTGCTCTTGCGCGCATGTATCACCCGCGAACTAATAACAAACCGAGAAGATAAAGCACCATATTTTGCATACAAATTGATGGCGGCTTAAATATCTCGCGGAATTTCTAATTCGCTCAAAATTAATTGAATTGGATTCATTATTGCTCGCAGTTTCCATCGCAGTCAAAACATTTGTTCGCGTTAAAACAGTTCGCGAAAAAGACGATAGGGATGGAGCTGCCTTCAGCGTTCAAGTTGTTAGTAATATAAGTTATAAAAGAGTGACGGCGTGTGATGGCACAAAAGGCGCTTCAACATTGTTCAGTAGTTAACATATCATATGCCAGTAATCATAACGCTAATTCATTAATTTTCATAAAGTTAACTAAGTATGAAAGTAGCGAATTACGGTACGTGTCACAAGCGGTATTAACATGATTAAACTCATTAATCCTTTTTTCTTCTTTTTTTTTTCATTTTTCAATTTTTTTATTTCATGCAATACCATTTGCGGACCAAGATTTTATTTTCGTCCAGTAATTAATCGTTGCCGGCTTTTTTCGTGTCAAATTTATTGCGTTGCACGCGCTCAGTGATGCATCGTAAGCGGTAATTATGTGACTCGTATGAAATCCTCTTGTTTCCAGCTTAATTACAGCAGTGGTTCCGCAATCTTCGGTAACTATTGACCATTAACGGGTAACGACACAGTATAAGTTACTTCCGATAATATCACACCTTGGAGTCGTAATTTTTTAATGTCTCGCAGTATCGATTTTCCGCACTTTATCAAACGTTATAAATCTCGGGCAATCACGAAATAATGTTGGAGAGCAACAAGGCGCTCGCACACATGGCGAAAAATTCAATCGCGTGACAACTTTATCTCAAATCCTGTTATAATGAGCACGAAACAAAGCATTTATGGGCAACAATTATCGCGGCGTCGCGTTGTAAGCCGGCATTATTTTACAAATCAATTACGAAGAAATGTAGCAAAACATTTTCGCACACACCGCGAACTTGTTTAATGTAATTGAAACGTAGAAATTTGTGATGCGTTGTTTGGGATGTCCGTAATTGGGTATTTGCATTTCGTATCATTAGAAATACCGCAGTACGGTAATAGTAAGTAAGATTCGTGTTTAAAGCAAAATATGCATAATAATTTCGTAAATAAAATTACGAGTTGTGAATCAAAATAAAAGACACTTGTACATGATAGTACGTTTTAGTGGAGCGATGCGTTTGCTGGGTTACTGCTATGACAGTTAACCGCAAACTACACAAAGTAATTTTATTAGAGGTCTACTTTGAACTCTAATATACAAAATACTCGTTGGCGTATAAAAATTATAAAATTGTTTAAGTTCAATGGCGTAGACAAATAAAATAAAGTAGTGACTTTTAACGAAATTGGATAGAAATTTAATTTAGTTTCACGTTGTCATTTACCGTGTGATTGGTTTTTTATTATTGTTAAATTTTATTTTCAGCGAAAAAAATATAATATTGAAATCAAATTTAACGCCTTTATTAGCTTATATGTATTAATCTATAAAATCGAATGATGAATGAATTCTTATTGGCTAATTAACTATATTCAGAGAAATTTACAAAGTTAGTACAACTAAATTTGCATAGTTGTCAATTGTAGTATCAACAACTATTTTGACTTTATTTTATATAATTAAATAAATAGCAATATTATTAAAAATCTATATAAAAGTTTAAATTATAGATTTTTATAGACTTATAATTACTTTTTTAATATTAATTGATTCTCTTGATTCCATTGTATAGTTTTTCGACTCTAAATATTCATTACACGAAGTAAACTGTACTATAATGATCTCTCAAATCAACTTTATTTTCGTAGTTACGACGATCGAAAATTATTCTCAGTGTAATTAAATAACAACAAAATGAATTAGCAGCGCACAATCTATGCGTAAAGTTAATAATAATTAAATTGTGAGCGTATAATTAATACTCGATTGGTAAAATTAAATTAACGAAAATTATTAAAATTGTCATGGAATGGATATACTCGATTCGTTTGTCGAACAACGAAATAATTAACAATTAATTTCAAATGCAATTAATATTTCAGTTTCGTTTCGTATCAAGCTATTAACATTTGTAAAGAAAAAAAGGTACGATAAAAAGTTAATTACAAAAAAGCACAAAATGTAAAATGGCAATAAATATTTGCTTTTTTCTGAAAACCCAATATATAGGAGAATATAAATATTAATTTTACTGCTACTCACTTAACACAATTTTCAATGCAAAAATGTTCAATTTAAATTCATTAAAAGTCCTTAGTTCCATATACTTTTATACTTTTTCGACTTTCTCAGACGTACTTGCTAATAATATATTTTTATTTCACATCCAACTCTTATTATTTGCATTACATTTTCATCGCTAATGAAGAAAAGAAAACACATCGCCTCGCATCCAGCATCGTTTTTGCGAGTAGTTTCTCGTGTAACGCACTTCGTCAATTAAAAGAAAGTTACAACTTTGATAACGTCACTTTCAATTGAATCCATTTAGGGCAATGAAAATAAATTACACTGGCTTTAAACGAAAGCAAAACATTGATCCGAATAATTCGATTGCATTTGCATAATTAACACCAGACAGGCCTGCGGAATTGTGCGGGTATTATTATAAAGTAATTTATACAACGTATGTTTGCAATTATTTACCGGCGAAGTTGGCAATAAAAACTGAAAGAAAGTTGCAGCGAACTTCACAATGCGAGTGTAATCTAACTTGCTTTTCCAATAATTAAACCGTTGATACAGTAGTCGCCGAAGTGTGACGCTCCATTAATATCAATTAATCAAGACAAAAGATTTGCCTTCGACGAAAACAACTGTCGGCAGTGCCACGACCGATAAACAATATTAATTTTACGCATTCTTAAAACAACGCGCCCGAACGGAGCACGCAGATCAAAGTCCGCGTCTCATTAACAATGCAACGAAACAATTAAACGGAGAATTGTTTCCGCGGGTTAAATCACTGGAGGACACAGCAGCTCGATTTGATAACCGTTTTTGTGCGCGACTCATTCGTAACGAATAAACAGCGACCTCTCATCGCTAACGTAAACAATTATTCCGCTTTCTATTACGCCGCCACGACAAGCCAACTTTGTCCCGTCGACGGCGACCCTCTACCTACCCGGGTCTGAATCTTTTAATGACAAACACATACCCACGAAAATAAACAAACGGTTGGTTTTGCCTCGGCGAGCCGCGCGAAGATCGGGCCAAAACGGGAGTACAAAAATTATTTTTATTAGTTCGCGCGACTTTATCGTCAAGTATGGTCTACATTTTTCGTTGCCGCGCACATTCTTGAGAAGATAAATGCATGGTGCATGACGCTGGCGACTGACCGGGAATACTGGGCTGTCGATATTCCGCGAAGGATCATTTTATTTGATGTTTGACGCGAGAGCGTATTATTCTGTAATATGTAGTGTAAATGAGTGCTTTATATTTGTGCAGGCAAATGTATTATTTTGTA
Organism: Leptoteleia sp. ZL-2020; assembly: GCA_022817305.1. NCBI lineage: Eukaryota > Metazoa > Arthropoda > Insecta > Hymenoptera > Scelionidae > Leptoteleia > Leptoteleia sp. ZL-2020. The sequence continues at coordinate 16,259 of JABFPN010000132.1, read as the reverse complement.
ATTTGAATCTGAATTTGAATTTTAGTGATACGGTTTTGTAATTTCAGTGCCACATTTTTAATTTCGTTCCAGTTTCCTGGGTCTTTTGTGCCGAGGAAAAAGGAATTGAATATAAAATATTTTTCTATTTCCCTTTGTTTTCGGTAAAAAGTAGTCTCTCACTATAATTATTATTTTAAAAAGGATGGTCGTCGATTTTCCGGTATTATATTTATAACAAAAGTTTTTTCTTTTTAATAACAGTGATTATTGTTGGAGGACTGACATGTGTCCAAAACAAAATTAAAAAGTGGAGTGCTATCTGTTATATTCTTTTCAACGTATGTCTGCAAAGTAAGAAATCCAAGTTGCAAGTTTTCAGAGGAATAAGGACAGAAGAAAAGAAATGTTGGTGCAGGGTTAATAATTTATGGCCATATTTTTATATAAATCTAGTTCTAGCAGAAATACGGAAAAAAGGGTACTTATAGAGATTCACGTTTATTTCTTTAATAACAAGGCACCCAAATTATTATGTACTGCATGTGGTTTAATTATATTATTATATTAAAGAAACAGTTAGCATTTGTTTTATAATGTTATAAACCGAACAAAACAATGTCTACTCAAAAGGAAAAATGGAAAAATGAAGCCTTTTTCAAGTCACCAAGATTTTCGTGTCATTATACTTAAAGTACATTTTTATATACAATTGTTTTGTGGTCGATTTTTATTACTGTATACGATTTAATTATGTGCATTTTTATAATATAATTAGTGATTAAATATTTTGAAATGTAAATATAATTAACTAAATAAAAGGCTCGATTAAATATTTTTTCCACGTTAGGCAATTCATGCCTTTGGTGTTTGTAGTATTTTTTTTACTTGAAGTTATTTGTAGATTAAATTTATAATGCAATTTATAACACGAATGTACATTGCTTTAATGAAATTATGTTATTAAATAAATAAGCATAATATTTAAATTCAAAGTAACATTAATTAAAAATGAATTGATATTATACATTATATGTAAAATTGCTGGATAATTACGAAGTGTAATTTTAAAAGTTTAGGCAGTAAATGAGAATTATGCAAATGATTATATTCTTCTCTTGCCTTTCATTATAACAACCATGTATACATAAGTTCCTATTCTTTAATTTTCTTCAACAAATTATTAACAAATGAAAACTGTCTTTCAAACAATAAATCAATGTAATTTGTATACTTATAAAAACCATTTGCTAATTACAAACATCAGCATTATTTATTCGATTTTCAAATGCAATCATTTTTATTGTATTAATACATTTAATTTCCATTTGTCAATGATTTAAATATGCACGTCACGTCCCTTCCGCATTTGAATCAAATAATTTTAATTTCGTTCATAAAACGAAGATCCCGTAACATAACACACACCCAGCATTTCATTTAATAAATCATTTCGCGAAACACCAGCTGTAACTCTAATATTATTCTACAACTGATATTTATAATTCACTACTTTCCATCCGAAATAAATCTCCGGTAAAATATTTAATGCATCTAAAATATTGAAACTGGCTACTTGCAGCAATCATCCCCCCCCCTCCAATCTCCCCTCCCCACAGCTAAAGCGAAATGTTCTGTTCAAAATCGTAACTCAAACTCGATGTGAAAAAAAGCGCCGAGAATTACAGTTTTCACACTAATGCCACCTTTTTAGCGAGCGGGTTCTTCGGTGAAAATGATTTAGGTGATGCGCGCGCACGAATCGGTCGGGCGAATTTCTTGCGGGGATAAGTTGCGGAACGTTGTTTATCACGGATCATCAATGGACCATAAACATACGTGAAAGTAAGACGCGCGGTCGTAAGAAAGAAACAAGACTGGGGTAATCTAAATATCGATCTCGGGGTGCGGGCGATAATGGCGACTACCGGAAACGATTCCTCGTCGATCGTCACCGCGGGAGAGTCATATTTTACGAGGTATGTGTGATCGCAGCCAGTTCAGCCAACTGGCGGAGTGAAACGGAGCGCGCGAGACGAACAGAGACGGCGAATAAAAAGAGACGAGTTATCCGGTACGCCCAAGACTTGGGAAATTTACTGGCTGTTCAAGTACCCCTCGTAAATCTCTGCTCTCCTCGGCAAAGTCAGGTGCGCGTGCTGTGTAGTAGGCGTGTACTTGGTTCGTCTACTCACTGCTACAACGTCATCGCGTTGAGCCATATCGTCATCCCGTTATACCCTCGTGATTCTGATAATGCTCTGTTGCTCACTTTTTGCCAACTACGCCAATTCCAAGTCGATTGTTTCCATCGACTTCACCCTCGCAATAAATTTTTTTCTCTCCCCCCCCCTCGCTCTCTCTCTCTCTCTCTCTATCTCTAAACCATCTATTAATTCTTCATCAATTCATATCTTGTAAGTAATTAATGATTTATATTTCAAGTGAATTGTAGACATGATTAGGGCAAGTTAAACATTAATACTTGCTGAGAACTACTAGTATAACAAATAATATGAAAGTTTATGGCTGAGATATATGAAAATTAGATTCTCCTTTGATTATTTTATCAATAAATTCATAAATAATAGTTAATACTGTTTTAATAATGGAATTTATTATACTTCCAAGTATCCGATGTAAATATTAACATTCAGAGTTTATAACTCGCCATATTATACTCTACAATCATTATTAGGATTGAAATATTAAATAAAAATATAATTTTTTGTACTGTAACAAATAAAATTGCGCTTAATTTATACTTTAATATTATAATACTTTGTAGAGTATTATAGTCATTTAGTGAATATTAGTGTAAATCACATAAATATATTTGAAAACATTCACATGTAGTTTTTTTCATTATACAAATTTTTAATTATTGGGTTTATTTGGTTTCAATTTGGGTTTACTTTATTTTATACTAAACACCAAATAACTTGATTGAATTTACTCTTTACCTAGGAGATTTTTATCAGTACATGTGCCTTGTTTTTTGTTCTAATTCAATGAACAGAACATATTTCGACTAACCTAAATGAAAGCATAAAATGAAAGAGATTAAAATAAACAAAGAAAGAAGAAAAAAGGAAATAAACTGAATGAAAACAACATGGAAGAAAGAGGATTTTAGGATTTTACTAATATTACAAAAGTTTTCCGAATTACCGATAAGCTACAGTTATCTACTATACTATATGTCAAAATATTATTTTTTTCCATAAAACTTACATTTAATAGTGTACTTATACTCAATAGTTTAATTAATTTTATTAATAATTCAGACAATATTTACTCGTGCTAATGTGCTAATTCAATCTGAATTTAATTCCTTTTTTTTTTAAATTGTATTTATTCACTGTAAATTTCATTGTTATCTACAATTCTCTTTCAATAGAGATTGATTGAAAAGTTAAAATATAAATTTGCGGCATAACTTGGCTTTTAATAAACACATTGCTTCAGTGATCAAATATTAACCGCGTACGTTATTTCAATAATAATATTTTGCCTCGCACGATTACACTGCATGTCCATATATTTTTGGCCCTAATAAAATTACTTATACGGTCCATTTCCATAAGAAAAGGTTATGAAGTACGACGTAAATTTCGTCGACCTTAGAAAATGGGGCATTCTAACTCTCGCGCGACTGTATAGATAACGATAATTTGTATGATTTGATTTTTTCTTTAAAAAATGATCGTGGGCGGGGTGTTTGTCGATTGTACTTTAGTCCGATGTGTTTATTGTATTGAATCGATTGGAAATTTACAAGGCAATTTTGTTTCTCTCTTTTATATGCAAATAAATTTCGCGTAATGTCTTGAAAACGGGTCCGAGTTTAAACGCGTGCAAATTGACTTAAAAGAATTTAAATAAAAACTATACGCAAATTGTTTCAGGGCTGCAAATTTAAACATGTTCTGGAATTTCGCGCAACTTTTGATGTTCAATTTTCATGGAAATTTCGTTTCGCGTGATTAAGTTTGCATATTTTTTCGAAGCGGCGTGAAAAGTAGCGAAAAAAATTGTTAAAAAAAATAATAATAACGTTTTAATAATGCAAGATGTAGAGGTACGGCGAAGTTGGTGATGCGCTGTAAATGTTTAGCCATGCATTGAAATTTGTTTTGTAATTCAATAATTGTTTAACGATTATATGCTTGAATCATGCGTCAAATATACATTTGTATAACGGAATTCAATTTTACATTCGAATCAAGAAGATTAACGAGTCAATTTAATGCACAAAATGTGGGATAATTTTCTGATGTAAAAAAAAAGAACTTGATTTCAGTGACACGTGAAAAAAATGTTCACATGCACTAAAGGTGTTTTTATTTACGATGGAAAGCTCTATATTTTCAAAGACTAAAATTTAATAAATGAATTAGAATAACGTGATATTCAATTTGTAAGCAAAATCTGTCGTATCAAACGGTTGACCCGTTTGCTCGCACGTGTAGACTGTTTATAACACACGTATCAGACGGTTATTGCACAAGACAGAGACGTGCGCGTCAATCGTTATGCACTGACGTCGCAAACGGACAGTACGTTCGGTAGAAATGTGTCACACGTTTATGCACACCGACTTCGATTATTTTCATAATAATTATGAATTAATTGGAATTAAATAAATGGTAATTAGCCGCGGATATCAATAAATGGATAGAATTTATTGTATAGTAATTATATTCATAATCAGATAAATTAATAATTATATAATAATCAGGTATAAATTAACATAATATATTATTTTGTTTCCGATGAATAGTCGAATATGAAAATTTTCAATGAAACCAATTATAGAAAAGTGATTATTTTATAAATTTTATATAAATTTTAATACTTTTTCTTATAAATAATGTTATATTTTCATGAAAAAATGTTCAGTTATTAAATAAAATCGATTATCAAAATTTAAAATTGCATCAAATAAAGAAAACACATTATTCAAAAGAATACGTACATATTATTTTATGCAAAATTTGGATTTTATTTCATGCAAAAATTAGAAATTATATTTCCATTACAGCGAATTTCCATTCAATTGAAATAATGTATCGTGCAAAATTACAAATGTTGCATCGACTAAAAATGCGGTAAAATGATTTATATATCTTCCTATAAAAAAAAAGGAAAAAAATATTTCGTATGATAAAACACAGAGTGCAATATGTATAAATTGTCAATTTGCATAGTTACATTTATAAGTGATAAATGTTTCGCATCAGATTCAACTACTGTCTCGTGATTGATTGAAAAATGTTTTCTCCCCGACACGTTATTTTTAAGAGAAAACAATTTGAAACCGAACGTGTTATTACATTTGATTATAAAACAATATAAACAATTTATTGCATAAATATGTACAAAAAAAAAATAAAAGAATGAGGAATATTTATTTTGCAGAACTGCCGTGTTATATCTTTTATTTCCCCACGAGATCAGAATAATGATGAACACCTTTTTACTTTTACAACAATTCCTTAACTTATTAACTTTCCATGAAACTCGTATAAGGAAGTTGTAACTTCATCAGCAAGGAAAAAGAACGTCGTGCCGTTATTTAAGATTCTTTTCCATGGAATTATTTTTGATCAAAATTATAGAACATTGTGCGATGCGATGAATATCAAAAAATATGTAAGAACATTTCCCGTATTTTGTCAGAGAAGGAGGGAAATGGAAATGCTGTTAACAATTTAGAACAGTCTGTTATCAGATGCCTTTCCTTCGTGTCCTTTATTCTAAAAAAGGAAAAGAAGAAAAAAATCGTCCCTCGATGTGTTTATCTTTTATGAACATTACGACCTTTTTGACCTTTTCACGGCAAATACAATTACGTCTGCTTTAACTATTCATTTATCAATCGTACCGCAGTTACATGAAAACCGCGTCACATTTTTCCCTCGCCGTAACAGAATAAAATAGCAAACACTTGGAGTATCTTTTGTGGAATCTGAAAGAGTTCCGTCGCGGTGAAACTCTTTCCGAGCGTACATACGGGCCATTTTCCTAACGGGCCGCGTGTACCTTGTCGACTTGGAAATATTTATATCTGAAGTCAAATTTCTTAAACTCATTCTTAACTCAGATTAGCCAACTTCGCTTATCTCCCAGCAAAGTTTCCTCTTTGCTCGCAAATGAATTCTCCTGATATCTATTTCGTCAGCGTTCAACATTTATTCGTCTTTTTAATTCTTTGCCGTACCCAAGGGCATATTAAGAGCATTTGATTAGACGGATCAAAAGTAGACGAATTTAATCAAACATAATAGGATCTAAATTTTTCTCTTAATCGGCCTAAAACACTTAATGCTTACTTAATGTTATAATATAATTTGATTCATCCGTTTTGACGATTTTAATTGAATTTATAATTATATCCCATTGCCGTACTTACTCTAACATCAAAATGTATTTATAATTGTTATAAGTAGCAATAATTGAAATATAATGACGTTTAACATAATTGTATTGTTCAATTGAAATAAGTTTACAAGACCGCATACATTTTCGATTTAAAATAATGAGATCAGAGTACGGTAAAGATTATTTACAAATATAAATTCAACTGCTATCGTTTCAAATCAAATAAATTATAAGTTATCTTGTTATATTATTCATTCTATTATCTTTAAGAGTGAATATCTTTAACAATCCAAGCATTTATTTGGAATAAACAAGAGTGAAATTGTTTTTCAATTCTTACATTTATCGAGGGAAATATTGCGTTGGATGCGAGGCATAACTTTCAATATTCCCGATACACTTGCGCGTTGGAAGCTGAAAATAATTTCCAATTCAACTGATAGTTTAAAATCCATAAGACCTGCTCGAATTGTTTGCTTTCTTTTCGTCGACGTGAAATGACGAAATATCCATACCCGTTTCTCGTTAAGATAATTGGCAACCTTCTGTACAAATTTTATTCCTTGCCCGAACATCCGTAAAGGTGAACATTTTCAGATTCAAATTGAATGGGATTGTAATGGTTAATTTCCTCTTATTAGTGTTTTCATGCTACATTTTTTTGCCGGCGAGGTATTAATAAATCGGATTGGCGTATATGATAATGGGAATTATTGATCGCGTTGCCCGAGAGAGGCTGAACAAAAGGTGCGCTATGAAATATAAAAGCAGTTCGGTGTATCGCGCTTAGCACGAAAACGAGTAAACACGATCAGTGTTGATTGAAGAAAAAAAAAATTTCCTTTAATTCAACATTTAATTAAAGTCACTTAGCCTCGTTCTTAATAATACATAAAATAACTTACATTTATTTACATTATTGAATGAGAGTTTAATAAAGATTGTTCAGGCGAAAAGTTTCCGAGCAGTTATAGATTAAAGTGAAAAGAAAGAAAATTTCCAAGTTCATTCGAATCAACTGATCGAATTTCCCCGTAATCATTTGTGGTTTAAAAGCGAACAAAAAAAAAATGCCAAGATAATGACTTTATTGCTTCAAGTGAATTATATTTAAGAGTATAGGGCGAGCGAGAAATTTCGCCAATTATTGACCGAGGTGAAGTAAGGAGCAAACTTTTTCTCTCCTCGGATTCCCTTGTATTAAATAAATTATCATTTTAATTAGAATCGATAATCATAATGATCGCATAAAAAGTTTTGGAAATGAACACTTAAAGTGGAGTTGCAGATGTGGAAATACGCGCCCGTTAAGACGGAATATTTAGCTCAAGTTACGCGGGAAAATATGATTCTTGTCGAACTCCAAATTTTCCCTCCCCCGCCTTACCCTACCCCGCAATCGACCGATAGCAATCAAAAAATTGTTATTCCCCATCGCATTGTTCAACAATTGATAAAGCGGCCGACTTTAGTTTACGGCCGTTCAACGTTCGCCGGATAAATTTGAGGCGAAATTCGGTCCTCGCCGTTTTAGTCCCCCATTTATCAGTCAAAAACAAATGTTGTCAGCCGAAAACATTCTCGCGGTGGGGAACATCTTCGCCAGAGGGCGACAAATCTTCAAAACGAAGCCGATGCCACGGTGAGCGCGCGCTCGAGAGCGCATTAAGGATTGGGATGAAAATTCGACAAACGTTCCGCCGATTCATGGAAATGACACCGACGGGCAATTATTCCTCAATTACCTTTTAGGTTTATCCGCGGAAGCTCTATAATTGTGCCATTGATAATTAGAACGAGTCTGTCATATAATGAGGGATCGGTCGTTTGGAAATTACGCCGACATCAATTTCATACCGCCACCAGAAATAACGCTGCTAAAATGTTAGCAGCCCTCCCCCTCCCCCCCCACCCCACGGAATTCCAGATCATCCGATAGAAGCGCTATTCAAATGTCTTTGGTCAACTATTCAAACACGGTTACATCAACTGTCTTTGACTGGATCTAGCGGTACCATTTTGTGAACAATTCATCAGTCGAGATGAAACAGACTGGTTCACGCGGCTTAAAAGGCGTTTGCTGTTTTGCAACTGGACCGTTCGCTTTGAAACACTTCAAACATTCCCGCCATCGTGCGATACGGAATATCCACGCCGAGATTTGACTTTCCGCGTAAAAGACATTTTGTTCTCCCATAGAGTAGGTCCTCTTTTTTGGCTCGCGCGAGAAGTCAGCGCGGCGAATTTAGCTAGACGTGTTATTGGGAAAAGCGGCGGGGAGGAGGGAAGGAAAGAGAACGAATCGAGGGAAAGGGCTATCAAAAATGATTCCGCTTTCTCGGGACACCCACGCTCAGGACCGATTCCCACCGCGTCTATCTTTTTCCAACGAAAATGGAAGGACTTTTATTGAAGAGCTTTGTTGGATAGTCGGTTGTTATTACGATACCTCAGGAAACCCACCTATAGAAATTGGACGCTGTACTTTTGCCCCGATGGCAAATGTTTATTCCACATTTTACGGAACGGTGCCCTTAAAGCCGGGCAATATGCAGGCGCTATGGGGACCGGGGCGCGCGAGCGTGACTGTATGTTTAGTTTAGTTTGGCTGCATGATATTGCATCGAACGCAACATGCTCAAACGACTCCAATTTTGCGTGAAATCTACCCTCCACCGCGGCGTGCACGGCGAGCCGAAGTTTCGTGCAGGACCGTTTTTCCGCGATGATGATACTTTATTTTACTTTTCTTCCATTCCCTTTGTTTGTTTAAAAACGTTCGTTGCTTTTCGTTACGGTGTAATTACCGAGGGAACTTAAGATCGTGGAAATGTTTTTTTTAGATAAAAGTTTCATTCCCCTTTCTCTCGTTATTTCCATAACTAAATTTTTCAAAATTTGCCAAAATTTATTCGAATTTCAATTTATTTTATATTATTACTTTATTTAATGTTGTCATGTTTAAATACTACATGAGACTATTTTAAAATATTACGAAGAAATAATGATCGTTGTAAATTGACAAAAAAAGTATAAATCTAGATTTATCTTTGGCGACATTTTTTTCAACAGCTTATTACTGTTATATTGCGATATCAATTGGCTACATAGAAAAATAAATAAATCGTACAAACGCAACGACAACGTAGCGTATTTGTCAATTTTATCCGCACTTTTATCTTTATTACCAGCAAAGATAATTTGAGTATCGCGAACCCGATCGCGTTAATGGGCCCTTGAAGCATCACGTGCCATTAATCGCGCAAAATAATTGGAATGCCATGGTCGTGAAAACGACCGCGAAAAATTCAATATTGTTTTGAAATATTTTTATGCCGCCACAGGCGGCGTTGTTGGTTGGGGGCGGCAAAGAGGAGGGTGGGGGGGGTTATTAATTTTTGTGCGGAATTCGACCTCTTCATCCGGGCGTCTCGATTAAAGTTTGCTCAATTAGTTTGCCCGAGTGGCGTTTAAATATTTGACGAAATCGTTTCTTCCTCAGACGCGGCACGGCCATTTTGAATATCAGAATTTTGGCAAGCTATTTTCGACTAACCCAACATTGTAAACATAACCTAAATGAACGTGTCGAATGACAGTATGTGACGGAGCAAACAAAGCCGATCATAAGTGTTGGCTGGGTGTGCGTTACCCCCCCCCCCCACCTACTTTAAATCACCGCCGTTTATAGTGAGCGTGACTGCGCCGAGTTTCAGGCGTATTAGCTAAGCAAATAGAGCGGTGAAATTTAAATCAGGGTGGTTGTTTGAATAATTGTTACTAAAGAAGTTTAAAAATGAAAAGTTAAGAAACAATTGAATCTGTAATCAGAGCGAGCAGAGGGAGCTTCGGAAAAACGGGAATCGTCGTATTAAGATGCGCCACGCGGCTTTGAAACAATGAATAAAAAAGAGGGGGGGGGGCGGGAGGGTAGAGGCATTTAAGGTAAAGGAGTAAAGGCGAGGGAAGCAACGGGAACGTCAAATAATTAATTTAGGCCGCTCAAAAATGGAGGTCAAAACTGCGCCGAGTATCCCTTGGCACTAACTTGAAATTGCATTACTTTGAAGCGAATCGTAAGTAGTAACAAAGGTCACGTGTCAGATGTTAACTTCAAAGAGAGAGTGAGAGAGAGAGAGATGTCGCATTAAGAGGGCATATTTAATTATGCAACTTGTGACTTGGTGAATTATTTAATGAGTCCACATTAAACTTTCATGTATCACGGTTTTACTTTCGCAGTAAAGGAGATGTTTACCATATAAATGTTTTCCATTTGACGAAAATCCGTCGCCTCGAAAATCGAGTAATTGACGTCAAAAGGGTGGCACCCGTGCGTCTTTTCACCCACTTTCCCTCCCCTTCCCACAGGGATTGCACGGGATCGGCATCAAATGACGATTAAAATTTTATCCCGCGCGTCACATGACGTCGCGTGCGTTAATTGCGACGCACATTCAATTAAAAACATCGCGCCGCTTACGTAACCTTAATTTCTCCCGTTTTAATTACAAACCAGCGTAATCTTGCGATTTATTGCATAATTTCGTGGCAGTCTAACGCGAAGTATAAACGGCTTATTGTTTATCGATATAAACGTAAACAGCTTTATTGCCGGCATGATAATTATATGTATATAATTAAAGCACGGCAATAAATATATAATAATTGCCATAACAGAGCAGTGAGATTCAACATAATCCTATTTAAGACGGAGCTCCGAGAAAGCTCCTTTTCTAACAGGAAAAACAAAAAAAAAAAAGGGAAAAGAAAAAAGAAATAGTTGGGCCTCTCTTCAGGTAAATCACGACGAACTCCTCCTCCACTTTTTACATGCATATGTTTTCTGCGAAAAGTCCGTCCGGCAATGCATTTAGGTTAAATTTATTTTTCCTTCAGATTAACATTAATAGTAATTGCCGTGAATTTACTTCCTTTAGTCGCGCGCGATAAAGCCCCGCGTAATCCCGGCAGTATATAATTTAAAGTAAAAAATATATTGTTGAAAGTTTACCGGCGCTATGCACAACACGTACGTGGTAAAGAAACGACTGCGGCGCGGCCACTGATTTATTTTCATAATTTGCGATCGCTGACAGAGAATAGTTATTGCGCGAGCACGGGTCAACGCGTGGCCCTTTCTTTCGCGTCTGGTACTTCTCGCCAGATCACGCGTACAGAACAAATGCATATAAACTAGTAACGGTGGCCACTGAAATATGACGTACGTACGCTTTTCACGGCTCATCCGGCGAACCGATACACTGAGAGAAATTTATTAGCAGTTGCCATTATATTTTGTAATAACTCGGAGACGTGTGCATTTGTAATATTTCTTATCATATGATAAAAGAGTTAATTAATTAGAGTACTATTCCCAAGTTATATCCGTGATAATATTTTTTATATCTTTATAAAATAATATGTAATAATATAATAAATATTATAAACGCACCCATATTTCCGAGTTATTAAAAAACATATAGAAAGCAACTACTAGTAAATTTCGCCTCCGTGTAAAATCGTTTTGAATCGTAAAACGAGTGGTCTTTGTACTTTTGATCTCGCACACTCGGTACGGATTGAAACAAATCTTACCCCTTGACAAAAGGACCTTTGATCACCGAACTTGGTGCAGAGTTGCGCATAATTAAATATTTTTCTTTGATAGGCGACTGTACTATAATTAAGAGTTTTTTTCCCCGCAGAAGATATTTACTTTCAAAAGCCGTCCCGCGAAGAGAAGCTGTCGAAATAGTTCCCTTCGCTTCCTCTTTTCAATGATGGAACAGTTTAACGAATTGCCAATGAATAAACGGTGCTCCTGTTTGCGTTAGATTTTGAAATTATTTCTTAGAAAATGTGTAAAGTGTTTGAACAGCGGTTGGGAGGAAGGAGCGGCGGTTGCAAGACGCAACTGAAAATTATGCACGATAATCGTAACGAGAAAAATGAGAAATTGCTGGGAAGACTAGCGAATGTATTAGTCCGAAGATGGCCAAAAGCCGCAAAGATCCGAATCTTTTCTCATCTGCTTAGCGTTCAGATTGCTTACCGCCAACAATTCGTGTACGCGCATAATGCAACTCGTAATTTCGCGTCTTATCTTATACAGCGTTATCTTCGCCGAGGATTTAACGATCTTTATTTCCCGAGGTAAAGGGAAAAAGGCGTGGAAAAATAATACTGAAGAAACTGTTGACCGTCGCGCTTAAGTACGCTCCTGCAATAAATACAGAGTTTTCGTTGATCTTTTCTTTTTTTTTTCTTCCTTTTTTCTCTGTTTACTCCGCTCTTTTTATACCTTTCATTTTTATTACTTTTTGCAGCACTTACAAAATGGAAATTAGATCTTTTGAGTTAAGGGTTTAGTTCATTATTAATCAACTTCATTTTTTATGAAGCCGAGGAAAGAGCGCATAAGGCACCTTTAATTAAAATAATGCATTTATTAGGCTAAATTTGACTCCAGAATATGGGCCAAGAAGAAAGTTAAATTTAAACTAAAAGTTTATTTTCATTATCGAGTTTATAACATTCGCTTGTGTTGTTTTAATTATTGTCACAGAATTATTTTTATGAAATAATTATTTCAATTTATTATTTGTATAAGTCGATTTTTCTTTTTATTCAGCATCTTCACAAATAATTCAGCTGAAATATACTTGTACGCTTTTTTGCGACTTTAAATAACAAGTGAATAAGAAATGAACTTCAATTTCTCATATATGTTCATGTCTGATGAAAACTCAAAAACTACAGATTGTTAAAAAGTATTTAATAACCGATTTGCATTATATAATATTGGCGTTTATAAATATTCCACGTAGCTGATACGATGTAAATGCGGAATTTATTGCAAAATAATGTTTATATTCTTTTTATCGACGCGATTTAATTTCATTGAAATGAATAAATAAGTTTTCTTAAATAAATTTTGTCGCTGCAAATTATGCCTGCAATGTTTCTATATATATATATATATATATAAATATAACAAGTATAATTTACATCGTTTATTTATATTCCACGATCTCGTAAACACTGGCAGATGTTTACATACAGTGCTACATGAATACATAAAGACTGAATAGAGTAAAAATGACGAGAAAATTGTGGAGCAAGCATGTTTTTATGCGTATAAACTGAACATAATAAAAGCAATACTTGCATATTACATTTCATCGAATCTTGCACCGTTTACACTCAAATTATACATTATTTGTTAAAAACAAATACAAATTTTGCAATTCACTCAATCTTCAAATTGTAAAGCTGCAGTTTGCATAAAACAGAGCATCAAACAAAATCTTTCTTCATTAGATTGCGTCTTTTATCGAAAAAAAAAGAAAACGTCAGGTTATGACTATCTATGTTATCGTTGAGTATGCATTTTGATTTACTTATTTTATTTTTGTAGCTCGTAAACCTTGCGCATTAATCTTGATTTCATTTAAACCGTAAAACTTTATGTTTCGAAAAACCTTTTACCTACTACTCCAAATGCATACATACTTTGAGAGTATTATTGTTAAGTAAAACCATTACTTTAAATCTTGCGCTCGTCCAACGAAACTAATTACAAAATCGCGATAACCGTATCGTTGTATGAGCATCGCCTTTAAAAACAATTGTTATAATATCAATGTCAACATCAAATGAAATGTTGAATTTCTGTGCTCATCCTACAGTATTCGCATTGGGCATTACAGTAAAGTTATGTCGCTGCTATCTGCACGTATAGCGAAGTAATTGCACGTTGGCTTTTATTGTGAGACAGCAAGTTGATATTGTTGAATTAGAAGCATTAAATGTGATATTACTCGTAACGTTTAATAGACATTGTAAGTGGAAAAGCAAAATTGTTAAAAACACTGCAGGACAGTTTTGCGCTCGCTGTGCAAGATAAAAAGACACACGTCTCCCAAGCATTAAGTCACTTCAACCATTCATTTTTCAATCCAACGGATCAACTCGTTATCCCACTGCAAATAATTATTTGCAAATTAAATAATTATTCTCAAACAGTATCAACGAGAACTTCAAAACCCAGCCAAAATTTATTCGATCGCTTGCAGTCGTGTAATAATCGATAAGTTCTTCGTTAAAAATCCAATTTAAAAATGTATATGGTTTTCTTTTCCCCTAAAACAAATTGTTTATACACCAAGAGAAATTTACTAACAGTTGCTACTATTGTTCTATAATAATTCGGAAATATGGGTGCGTTGACAGTATTCATTATACTATGATAGAGTATTTTAAATAAGATATTAGACAAAAATGTCGTTATCAAGGAAAAGAACCCGTAATTCAAAGTCTGTAGTCATACGATTTACAAAAAATTCTAGCGCGAATAAGAGAGGGATGTGGCCCAAATGGTCTCCAGTCACTGATATTCGTAATGTAACACCTTATTGTTTCTAATCTGGAATACTATAAATGCGCATACATCATCGAATTATTATAAAGTACAGTAGTAACCAATGATAAATTTCTTTCACTGTACACCCCGCAAATTGTGCCACTTATTTTGCAGAAATAAAATACTCAACTTGGCAATAAATTGGAGTGCTCATTGAACCGAGGCAGAGATACCAAAAATATCGGAGTTCTTTGCCAGACGAAAAGTTGAAACTGGAATTAATGCAATGAAAAGTGGTCGGGGACTTAAATATCATCCGAGAAGTATTAACATTAAGTTGAAAACTTGTATTTCTTGTTGGCAGTCGCGCAAAAGAGTGGCGCATCCGTGCGGCGGAGAGACCGAGAGCGAAAGTAAACGGAGATCAGGGGAAAGGGGCAGGGGGGGCAGGTGTTCTGGATTCGGGGAGAATTACTCAATTATCTACTCGCTTGGCGTTGCCCTCCTCGGCCTCAATACCCTTAGCTCGCTGTCTTTCTCTGTCTGCTTTCGTGACGAGAGGCTTGTTTGCCTGGGCTTGGCACCCTTGTCAGCCCCCTCGACCTCATCCCCGTCATAGTCAGCTCGTGCTCTATACTACACGCGACACTTAGCCTGCCGGCAGGCAACCCGCCTCGGCCATCTCCATCCATCTCGCTCGTGCCAAATGCCAGCCGTCTCGCTCGTGGTATCTCGCGACGTCTGTGGGTATTGCGTCCTTGTTCCTTGTCGCGCTCAGTCATCGCAGACTGTGCGCGGCACTGCGGCTGCCACGGTACTCCTCTGGCACACTTGACGAGCGAGATGAACACCGACATCGGGAGACGCCCCAAAAAAGACCTACGCTATCAGGCATTAATATCCTGGCGCTACGCTATCGCATCGTTACTTCGGTATATTGGCGGCGGCATCATCGAAGAGAGCATCCAAATCAATCCTAATGACATCGTCGTGCAACTTAATGCGCCGCCTTAACCCTCCTTGACCCGAGCAATTTCGCTCCATTTCTTTTTAACTGCTATTATGTTAGTTTACCGAACGAGGATACCAAATGGGCAATACAGTCAGAGATGCAAAATTCTGCGAGAACCCGGGGATTGAAATAATATTGTATAAAGTGTAATTTATCGAAATTAATTTTGGACTTTTGGTGAAAAAGTAACTCTTGATGAAATTTTCTTTGATAAGTACGAAATTTAATCGGGAGTGATACAGTATTCCACGTTAATGCTATTTTAATTGGTCTTTCTTTGTGTTCATATTTATAAAATATGAACGTGATGTTTAATGTTGTTATTGGATAACTGGGAAAACTTTTCGGTAGTATTAAAATAGCACAATGTGTACACTGAGAGAAATATATGAGTATATTTTACTAAGTGTTTTCGTAAAGTTGTGATATATTATCTTTCTTTTAAATAAGTACTAATATTATTTCATATATTACGAATTCATATATTACGAATTACCAAGATCTTGGTAATTAATAATA
>JABFPN010000131.1:0-69822 GCA_022817305.1 Leptoteleia sp. ZL-2020 | reverse complement strand
TGATTCCGTGAATATAGCACTGACATTTCACCTTAATATGATTTTTTTATTAAAATTGAAAATACAGTACTGATTAAATTAAAGGTCTCTTCAGCTCAATCGCGTACGGAATATTTTTGTTTTTTTTCCAGTTGTAAAATGCATTTCCTTTTTTATGAATAAAATAATAAATAAATAGATAAATCTATTTATCATACAAAGAGAAATACACCCAAGTATATAAAATGTATATAGAATGTGCACTCTGAATAAAATAAGTGTACAGTGTACATTCGGTACATATAATTCAGCTAGTTCTGGAGTAGGTTCCGGAACTACAGAACCTGACAGAACCGACCAAGGAAAAACGCTAATTTTGAATTAGTGAATCTAAATACATCCCGTCTGGACTGGGTGTACAAAATTTAACTAGATATATGCGTTTAAGAATACACACTGCTGCAGAGCAGCGTGCCAGAATCGTAAGCACCTTAATACTTTCAGATGTCGCTGTAATTGTGTATTTTGTGTTCTGAATGTTTCTCATCAAAATTGTAACAACTTCACGATTAGACATGCGAGTTTAAGAAGAGTAATTTCCATTTTGCTGTTTTTTTTTCGTACTTCGTGGAGACGCACCAAACAATAAAATAAATAAAAGCAACTTTTTCACCAATTAAAATCTAGCAAGAAATAATCCTTTTACTGGAACCGATATTATTGTGCCGTCGATGAGCACGAGCTACAGAGGCTAAGAAAAAGACTTCCCAGTAACAATATCCAAGACGACGGGATTGACTATTTGAAAAATGAATTGCTAGCAATGTTTTGGATGCAGCTTCCACTCGTATCAAGTCATGTGGATATTAATGTGGAATACGCGATGAACAATTAGTTATGCTTCCCTCAACAGGTTTCTTCAAAGCCATCGCCTGTCCATTTTACGAGGATGGCTCCTGTGATAGACCTTATTGTCATTTTAAACATACTCGGCGAGGTGATTATCTATTTTTTAAAACCATAATTCTTGCGTGTACCGCTGCGTTCTAGGTTAAGTTCAGGCATTGTTTAATTGAAGAATTGTTTTGTACAAGAGATTTATATATCAACCATGCCATTATTTCTTCAAAGTTGTAATTTCTGTTTCATTTATATTATCGCTTGACGTTTAATTGGAAACAATTTTGTTCTATGACAAATGTAAATGAATGAAATTAGGAACAAAACTTGATAATACAAGTGCATGTAGTAATTTTGTTTTGCTCTTGAGAGGTAACAATTAATAAATCTTTTTTTATAACAATATTGCTTACTTTTTTTTTTAAATAATGGGTTTAATAATCTAAACCTTTTGTATACTGTAAACAAAGAGCTCATAGCAAATTAATTTGCTTTTATGTATATTGTAAAAGTTAAGAAATGTTTATAGTTCATTTAAAGTTATTTTATTTTATTATATTTTATAGCCATTAGTACAGAGGCTGAATTTTATATTGTTTTCTAAATAAAAGTAATTGTTGGTGATTTTTAAGAACAGCAAAAAATAAAAGATGAATTTTATAAGTTCAATTGATTCATGTAATTCTTTATACTCTAAAAATGAAGAAAAAGATAACAAGTACCTAAAAATTATCCTTTTGTATATATTCTCATTAAAATGAAAATAATTAATTATAATTTTAATAATTATTTTCTTAGTACATATATTGACTATGTTAATGATATACCAATTACTTTTAACTTTTTATTGCCTATAATATTTATAATAATCTCCAGTTTATTTGTTTATTATTATACAATAAAAATAGTTCCTGTTATAGATGATTCTGCAAGTGTTCTTGCATCAACTTCATCTTCAACTGAACTTGGTCAAGTTTTGCCAAAAAATGCAGGGGTTGGACTTGCAACTGCAGTATCTGGGACCACTGATACTTTATCCCAGCTAGTTTCTGAAGCTGTAAAAAAAGTACTGGCTGAACAGCTTGTAGCAGATAAAGAAGAAATATCTCAGAATATAGTATCCAAAGTCGTAGAAGAACTTAAACCTACTTTGGCAGGATCATTGCAAACTACTGCAGTGCCTATTGAAACATCTTCTGTTCCTCCTGTCTCAACTCTGCCAATAGCTAACTCATCATCTTCTGAATATCATCCAACCCCGATTGATGAGTTGAAGAAACGACATATATCTATTCCAATTTATAATCCAGTTAGAGAAAGTAGAATTACTGTAAAAAGAAAAGGTATATTTTGATAACTATTGCCTAATGAAATATTTTTTAGCTCATTTGTATTTCTGGTCTTAGATTTTTATTGATTTTTTTTATTGTTAAGGATCCCCGGACATAGAAAGAAGTCGATCTTGGCAACTTAAGAAAGCTATTCTATTGAAAACTGATGACAATGAAGATACTTCTTATACACCTACGCCAGTATCAGGTACTAATAATTCTGAATACATACCCACGCCTGGATATGTACCTACAGCAAAATCAACGCCTATGTCGATGCCAGCATCGTCCTATGATTCTAATTCAAATGACACATACGTGTCGAAAACAAAAGAGCCGTATTACCCTTCTATACCAAAGCCAAAGAGTCGAAGAGAAGAATATGTTCCACGAAAAGTAAAAAAGCCTGTAAATCCTAACTCCGTTAGTCTTGAGGAATTTGATATAATGGATGAAGTTCTTTGCATGAACACAATAAACCAAGACTCAAATTCACAAGATTTCATGGACATGGAATCAACGTTTTCAGATGAAGAAGTGGACAGTTTAGAGCAAAAGGATGACAACGATAAAACAAACCTAGATGAAAATACAGAAGATATTGTCGAAAGTAATGACACGAACAAAGAAGAAAAGAATAGGTTAGTTGCACAGGAAAACGAAAGTAAGAACTTAAAGCAGAGTACGGACAAAAAAGACTGTAAAGATAGTCATAGGAAAAGTTCAAGTAGAAGTAGGAGTTCAGATAATGAAAAAAAGTCATCAAAGACAGATGAACAAGTAAATGGAAGCTCCAGGCATAAAAATAAAGATAGAGAAAGGGAAAAAGATTTGAAAAAGAAGAGTGATAAGAAGCACAGTAGTAGTAGTAGTAAGCATGATGAAAAATCGAAACATTCATTGAAACGGAGTAGTAGTAGAAGCAGTTCTAAACACTCTACATCATCCAGGGATTCCATTAAAAAGAAAGATAACAGGGATAAGGATAAAAAGGATAAAAGTAGGAACAATTCTCATAAAAGTAAGAAGTCTTCGAAGTCTGATAAAGAATCAAATGATAAGCATAGAAAAAAAAGTGGTTCGTCTTCATCGTCGAGGGAAGATAAATCAAAGGACAAGAAGACAACTTTAGATACAAGTAAACATCATGAGAAGTCTAAGAAAAATTCTAAAAAAGATGAGCAGTCGACGAAGTCAAATTCTGTGAAAAAAGAAAAAGACTCTGTTCTTGACGAGCGATTATTTTTATCTGAAAAAGATCTGTTTGATGATTCAGATGTTGACATTGAAGAGGAATGTTATAAAATATTTCAGGTACTTTTACATGATTCTATTTCCTTGTTTTATTATATTTAATATTTATCGTACTTTTCCTTTAATGTTGCCACACTATTGAAAATTGCTTATTTTATCTAAAAATTTAACTTAAATATAAATTTAAATTTAATAGCATTAAATAATTTCAAATATGTATATTATTTAATAACAAATTTGTATTTAGTATTATTTTATACATATAATTATCTAAATATTATTAATGTTTAGTTTACCTAGCAGTCAGTTTACAAGATTTTCAGTGCCTAGAACTTTGTTGTAATGAATTTAATTAATTACTAATTACTAATAAAATGAATTACTAAACAAATAAATAAAAAGTAATTGTTATTGCAGGAATACGAAGAGTCAGATCAACCGAAATCTGCAAAAGTATCTTATCCAGCAAAACGTGAGCATGAAGATGTGGAGGAAGATGTGAGTCGAAAACGAATAGCGCACCCTTCAGCAGAATCATGTATAATTCGTAAGCCTGGCCCAAGTCAACCAATGAAGAAAGTACCCAATCCACAACAGAAATTGTATGAAAGGTGGCGTTTAATGAAAGAAGCTGCTGCGGAAAAAGCAAAGTTTACATTAGCTACTCAAATAAATGAAACAAGTGCTAATTCGCTGGAATCTGTAAATAATGTATCATTACATTCTAAATCCTCTTCGTATACTAATTCCAACGAAACTTATGCATTCAATGGAAATAATAAGGTACGAATTGCGCATGTTCCTTATGCAATGAGCCTGGCTAAGAAACCAGTTCAAGAAAAATTAAAGGAACCAGAAGTTCGAACTGCTGCACAAACCAATAAAAGCAAGTTACGTGTTGCACACGTCCCTCAAACTGTAAGTTGTGTTAGATAAAATTTAAAATAAATATTCTAATATTGTTTATATTGATAATTATTACAATTTTGAAAAGATAACTTGTAAAATATTAAAAATATAAAATAAGAATAATATTAATAAAAATAATAATGAAATAATAATAAAAATGACGTAATCTCAGTAAATTCAAAATAATAATACAATTACATTTTTTAATACAAAATAATTTTCAATCAGTTATTATTTAATTAAATAAAATGATAAATTCTTTGCTTTCGAGTTTATCGAAAGAAAAGTGTATGATTATAATATATGATATACTTGGGCCAAAGTTATTTATTAATAAAATTAAAAATTTATTAATTGAATTTTAAAATATAAAACATAAATATATATTGACTATTTTTGTTTATTGTCATTAATTTACACTTTATTTAAAATCTGCTATAATATTTTATAATTCTCACCTGAAAATTTGTCATCTTTCTTTGATATTACGCAGCCTTCCGTTTGAATGTGTTATTATTTATGTACAAAGTAAACAGATATGTGTGTTTAAGCGAACGACTTTAATTACTTTAGTTTTGGTTGATTCTGCCTCCTCATGTAAAATTTTAAATCTTATTTAAATGTTCGGTTTTATAAATAGTTAACGATCCAATATTTATTAATTTTGGTGAATTTCAATTTACTTTTATTTATTTCAATTACGAAGTTTTAATAAATTATATGCCATGTATTCTCACAATCCATTTTACATGACATACTGTATTTATTATGAGGTATTAATTTATACTATAACATTAATAAAAATATTGTTTCCTTAAATCATAATTTTAGATAACACAATATTTATTGGAATTTGACAAAAACGCATTAACTTTATATAAAATTTTTATTTCTTGTTTATATATTAGTTTATAAAATTAAAATTAACAATAAATATTACTTTTGTTGAGTAATTAATTTTTGAAACTATTTAAGGTCCCGCAATTGATTCGACCAGAACCTCTAGAAGCAACTACTCAAAAATTTTCATTGAATATTCGGCAATTTTACGTTAACATGATGCACGACGTCTGTGTACGGATTTATACCAACGGCGCTGACGCTGTGCAACGTGCGCTGGCCGAAGAATTTGCATGTTATGAACGTTGTAAGGCCTTGAATGTGTATAAAAATTCATGCATGCTTGCAATACATCGATTGAAAAAGGAAGTCGAACAAGAAAAATTAGAGATCACAGCTCCATCGGTTAGTGGAACGGTGTCGCACGAAGCAGTTCTAGCTGGAAAATCAAAAGGTTCTTGGAGTGTCATGAAACCAAAGAAGTTGATAACTAACTTCAAAGGTACGGCACTATATCAAATGCTAACTAAATGGATCCTGGCTGAACAACAACTTAAAGATAATGGTTATCCTAGACCGCATCCTAATGGACACAAGGTAATGTTCCAATAGATTGGATATTTCATTTTTGTTAGGTAACTACCTATAATTTTATTTTATATTTAGTCCATGTGTACAATGAAAGAAGAAACTCAAAGGAAAGAATATAATTTAAATCTCGCTCAAATTTTGATGCAAATTGCCAAATTTTCTTAACACGATGGATAAATTTGTAAGACTTATCTATCATTTATTATAAATAAATAATAATAATGATATTTTACTATCGAAATAAGTAGTTAAATTAAGTAACATATAATAACATGTAAATGATATAAATTACAGATAAATTTCTTATTCAATCTTATAATTGTGCATTATTTTCAGGGTTATGCGAAAGTTTATACGATAGATAGTCGCAATCATTCAATACCCTCAAAAGTGCCGAATGAAAGAACTTGTTCACGTTGCGGTGAAATGTACATGGTGGATAAAAAAGGATTTCCAATCCGTCAACAAAATTGTATATATCATTGGGGTAGAAAGTTTACCATTAGGGGCGAGGGTCGTTATAGTTGTTGTCAGCAGTACGGTTCTGCATCAGGATGTGCGGATGCAAAGATGCACGTTTGGGATTTTGTAGATTATGAAAACTTACGCGGTTATGTCAAAACTTTACCGAAAGGTACAATTTTTTCTTATTTTTATTAAATGTACATTGAAGTATTATAATGCAAATTTACTCACCTTAAAAATAAAATGTATTGGTAGCCCTGTGGGCAAATACATATTTCACTTTCATGATAAATAAAATATCATACTCAACTCGAAAAAAGTGATTTCAGATTGGTAAATCTTCACCTTTGACTTGGGTTACTAACTTGAAACAACTTTTTTCCTCGTTGAGTAATATACTATTACTTAATTTTATTATTTTTTAATAACAAGAAGAATTAGTCTTTGTAGTGATATTAAGCTAATCTTTAGATTCAAAACTTTTGTCAGTATATCGTCTTGAAATTCTCAATACAATTTTATGGAAACCGTATACAATATTTACTAATACCTTTTACAGTTTTAATTAGTAATAAATTGACAAACTGACAATAATTTTTAAGTAAAAAATAAATTAAAATATCTCAGAAGCTGTGATATTATAATGTTAAAAATTGAATTTTTTTTAAAGCGATTTTACATTAATTTTTATGTAGATTTTGTTTATTGAATTGTATTAAATGGTGATTTTTATAGATCTTCCAGATGAAGAACAAGGTGTTTATTCTCTTGACTGTGAAATGTCTTATACGACTCAAGGATTAGAATTAACAAGGGTCACTGTTATTAATGAAGACTGCCAAGTTGTTTATGAAACTTTGGTCAGACCTGAAAATCCAATCATCGACTATAATACGAGGTACATCCAGCTTTTTAAGATCGTCCACTTATATTATAGATAAAAGCATTTGAGTTGGTGATACTGTTATCTCATAAAACAGTTATTTATTTTCATGGCTGGATTAATCATTGGAACGCATTCATGCGATGACAGTGCTATCAACGTGAATGTTTTCATCTACAATACAAATAGATAACGATCTATAACATACATTAAACACCTACGATGTATATTAATATTATTGTTTCTATATATTTTAGTTAAAAAATGTTATTTTACTTCAGTTTACTTTAACTATTTAATTGCATATAAATTAATTTGTTGGTCACAACAGATTTTCAGGTATTACTGAAGAAGCAATGAAAAATGTTACAACTACTATTTTGGACGTGCAAGCAACCCTGTTAACAATGTTTTCGTCTAAAACTATATTAGTAGGACACAGTTTGGAAAGCGACTTTAAAGCACTGAAATTAATTCATGATACAGTTGTTGATACTAGTGTCATGTTTCCTCACAGAAATGGTCATCCTCAAAAAAGAGCTCTGAAAAATCTCTGTTCAGAATATCTTCGTAAAATTATACAAAATGATGGTAAATATTCACATATATATATAATGCGTTCAACGCTTTTTTATCATTTAACAAAACATATTTAAATCTAACACTAAACATAGTGCGCGATTCAGGACTGTTTTCAATTGAAAAAAAATTTTCCCGGTGTATATAGTTTAGATACAAAATCTGACCCTGAACGCAACCTTTGGACTCATTTATCAAATTTTATTATATTTAAACAAATGTATAAATACTCGGGAATGTAATAGAGAATTATTAATTACACCTTTCGTGTAAATCTTATTGGAATTAAATTAAAAATTTATTATAATGCTTCTGATTTCAGTTTCTGGTCATGATAGCAATGAAGATGCTGTCTCTTGTATGGAATTAGTTTTATGGAAAGTTAAAGAGGAGGCAAAATTACAATAAAATTTACTTCGTTGTCGATGGTAAATTAAAAGTTATTTGCACACAATGCAATCAAGAAAAACGCGTAAAAGGAAAAAAGCACGTTTGTTACTTGCTGTTATGGGAACAAATGCTCTGTGCCCACTATCTGATGCATCTAAGCGGATGATCTCTGTATAAAATTGTAAAATATAACTACTTGTATTGGACTATAGTTAAAATTAAGGCATATATCATATTTTTATAGTTCTCTGTTTCATTTTATTATTGTTTTTCATTCGAATTGCTTTCATTACAATGTGTTCACGTAGTTTACATACTAAATTATATCTAAATTTAATTTCGTAAAAATATTTTCTTTTTCTTTACTAATCATTATATTATTTAACATACATTTTTTGTTTAATTATTTATTGTACTATGTGTAGTTTTTCTAATTATAAAATGTAAGAGAAAAAGAAAAAATCAATTCGAATAACATTTAGATAATTTGTCTGATCAGTTTTTCGATAGGTCGAAAATGTGATCATTCAATCAGGATTTTACTTTTTTATGCATATTTAATATTTATATAACGGCACTTCATTAATTGCACACATCAAAATATTTTATATTACGTATTGTTACTTTTTCTAAAAAGAGTATATCGAGAATAACGAATACACGTTACTACATGTCAGCAGTAATAAAGTGTTGATAATTACTCATGTTATAAATCTTTAAGTATGAAAGTTTACCCAAAATAAATTAACAATATTTTTTTATGACTTCCAATTTGAAAACAATGAGAATGGAAAAAATTACAGAACAATAATTGATGCTGATATTTTAAATATATAATGATTAATTACATATGTGTAAAGTTATAACGAAAATTAATTATTAATTATTTATTTATAATAGCTCAAAAGTTCACTGTAATTTTTGATTTGTCTTTATTTGATTTTATAATTTTTTAATTTTCTTTTTCTTATTTTCTTTCTATATTAATAATCATAACTTTGATGGTGTAGCAATAATGTATAAGGGATGTCGAACAAATTCCTACATGTGAAATTTGTTATACACTGAATTTATTACTATATTGTACTTGAAATATAGTTATAAATATCATGGTATTAATTTTTACATTTATGAAATGTAACCCTTATACGTCTGTTGTGCGTATGTTTGTGCATATTTTTAAAGTAGTGTGTGTGCGTATGCGCGTGCGATTGTGCATAACGCATAAATTAATATTTACTATTTATGTAAATATATTTTCCGTTACTAATTTTATAATTTTTATTATTCCATACCTTTCACCATAAATATCATTTATGTAACTAATGTTAAACTTTAAACGTTGATACCACATTACTTTTTACACATATTTTAAGGAAATTAATTTTTCTTTATTATCATACGCTACTTTCTTTATTTCGTAATGTTTATCTTAAAGAATCTATTTTATTCAGTTTAGATTCAGTTCAGATAATATTAAAAGAAATGTTTACGGACTAGTAACACAATTATTGTTTTTATTTATTTTATTTCATATGCTATATATATAAACAAATAACATGCATTCAAAATTGACAAAAATTGATTATATGTAATTTGATTAGTTTTATTTCTGAAGAACTTACTACAAATTTTTCAAGAAACTAAATTTATACGTACAATGAAACATTCGTCCTTAAATTTAATTCGTGATTAAAATATAAGATTTCTTTAATAAATTTACTAAGGGTATCTTTATT
The DNA here is from genome assembly GCA_022817305.1 of Leptoteleia sp. ZL-2020. Classification (NCBI taxonomy): domain Eukaryota; kingdom Metazoa; phylum Arthropoda; class Insecta; order Hymenoptera; family Scelionidae; genus Leptoteleia; species Leptoteleia sp. ZL-2020. The sequence continues at coordinate 59,962 of JABFPN010000131.1, read as the reverse complement.
AATATTGATGAATATACACTTATATTGTTGTTGGAAATTGCGCGAAATATAACTAAGCTTATAACCCAATCGAATGCGAAAGTACGTACATTGAAGACCGATTAGAGCGCCTCTATCTTTCCCGCGCAGTTCCCGCTAGTTCCCGCCAGTTCCCGCCAGTTCCCGCGGTTTTATAGTTAATACGATACATTTAATATTGTTATTTTTTATAAGTTTATTGTATATTTGGATGCAATATTATTTAAAAGAAGCATTGATAGAAGAAAAATGCATAAAAATGGTAAGTAAAAATTAAATTTTCATATGCATTGCGCGATGATACTATATCTAATTGAACCTAACCTAAAGACGAGCTTATTCAAATCTCAATCTAAATTGTAACGTATAGATTTAATTGAAAATAATTTAATATTTTATTATTAAAATAATGCTACGTTTCTAGTAATTTGGGGACGCGTGATATAATTTTATAATTGTGTTATAAATTTATATTAATTGTTAATATTATAATAATATTCTATTAATATTAAATAATCTTTGAAGATCTTTTTGTTATTTACAAGAAAAATATTTGTTAAACTGGCACAGCCACTATGGCATAGCTTAAAACATTTTTGGAAAATTTTAATAATTAATTTATTACTGTTATAGTAAATTTATTACTTTTGTCGTTTACAAAATAAACACGATTGTACCAGTATTATAATGAATCTAGTACAATCTCTGTAATAATGATAATTAAAATGTTATGAGTAAGAACAATAGTAATAACAATAAATTATTAATTTAAAGGTATTATATAAATGTTACTTGTCTTATTGAAAGTATAAAAAGTGTGTACAACATATAACACTTAAATGAGTATCCCAAAAATGTTTAAAGCAATTGAAATGTATTTAAATTTTGTTTGAATTTAACATTATTATAATTATTTATTTTCAGTGATATGTACGATTTTTGTTATTTTTATATCTAAAAATAATTTATACACAATATTGATGAATATGACTAAATATTGAGTTTCTTAAAATGATGATGAACATATCAATGGATACATGTGAATAATGCTAATTAAAAGCAGTAGAAATGGATAATATCCCGAAGATACCTACGGTATCCTTAAGCTATTAGAAATGTCTACTTCTGGGGATGCCTCTGGATCATACTAGTACTGTCCTAGATAGACATTGGAGTAGTTTCCGTATGTTAGTAAGTATGAATATTATGAGAAGTGTTTTGAAACGCAGTAAAATTAGGTTCAACAGAAAAAGAAATAGACAAACTACGAACTCTTGTGGTTTTGACATATGGAATTTTCAGCATATGAAAACTTCATCATAAAATCTTATAAATTGTTACATTTTTATAGATCTTAGTCAAATTATTTAAAAATTTCATGTAAGAAATAACACTTTTCCTGTTTAATTAAAATTGAATTGATTTACAAGGAGATAAAAATTTTAATTACTAACATTGTTAGTAAAGTAGACATATATTTGAACAAATTAAAAAATATATTAAGTTAGTAAAAAGTATCAGAGTGTTGACAATTATTGTTTCAAAGCGAACAATTGTCGTCGACTTGCTAACGCGTTACATTAACTTAAAAGAGTAATTTGTTAATTTACTTAGCATAAATTATAACAATAACGCGATGGAGTGATTTTTATAGGAACACTGTAGCGTTTATAACATTTTTGTAAAAATATTGTACCTTGTTAAAAAAATTAAGCTAAGGTCCTGCGTAGGAATCATCTAGTTTCCGGTGCCAAATTTCTACTTAGGATCCTAGCTAGATTTTTAACAGGGTACCACATCATACTGCTCTTTATATTTTTGGTACTTTTTTTTATAATTTTATCGATTCTACTTTTTACAATACTGTGCATCATTTAATATCTGTTTTTGCATTAAATGTAATGCAACCAGTAAAGGTATCTAAAAAGTTTATTATACATATGATTATTGGTGTATTGTACCTAAAACAGATTCTTTACAGTGCATCGGAAAAATGATGATTTTCTTAACAGTAACTTTGCAATTTTTAACGCAAAGTTGACTATTCAGTATTAATTTTTGTTCGCTTGGACCTGGCTCGTTAGTTTCAAAAAATATGCCTTTTGCGCGGCAAAATATCTAGATGTCTATTAGCTACTTGTAGCTATTAGCTATGTGAAATAGACATAGCACGGTGCGTGCGTTTCCCTTCTTCCATTGGAAGGTGGGGCTGCCACTGGCAGCATATTTGTGGATGTTAAGTTCCACCCTTCCCAGCAATCTGCGTTAAGCTCCGCCTCTAGAAGGCAGTGTGACGTCACACGGACACTTGTTACGCCTTGCCCGATTGCTTCAATCATTGCCTTACGAGTGCAAAATTCGCGGTCAACTTGAACCTCATGATACGCGTTATTAGGTGGCCACGAATATACGTTTATCTTCCTAACACGTAATCAAGTAAACGACCAATTAATCAGACCATCCGTTTATCAATGTTTGTGGTTAATCATTGTTCGAGAACAATTTTTTCCCCGTCAAATGAAATTAAATAGAATTTGATTCAATTTTGAATTTACAATTTATATTTTATAACTTTTGTTACCGTTTGTATTTTGACTGTGAGATATAATTTTCGAATGCTTTGACAAATATTTTAAGTATATAAGAAATAGAATATAATATGATGATAAGTGTGAGAATATAAATGTTAAATTCAAAGCTTTATCTAAAAAAAGATGATATTTAATAATTATAATAAAATATAATGAATTAAATAATATTGATTTTAGATAACAATTGATTTTGTTTAAAAAAATTTTGTGCAATGTATCTGGTCTAATATTTGGAAGTGATTTTTATGCATATGTTGCTGCAATATTTGCAACAAAGTGTATCCTTATTTTAATGCAATTTTGTTGTCATCAAAAACATTCCTATAAGAGAAGGCGTTTGTTCGGCATTTTTTTTAATTAGTTATCAGAATCCATTTTTGTGGAAGTGAAACATTGATTAAATAAATTACGAGCAATGGCATTGTTTGAAGAATTAATTTAAAAAAATGAAATGTTTTTTCCTACAAATTACATTTATGAATTACCATTATTATTTGCAACAAAATACGTATCAGAAAAATAAATTCTGACCACTTATTATTTTTATAATGTATGCGTTATTTGTGAAATAATTGCAGTAATTATTCAATTTATAATTGATCGATTTTTTATGTAATATTTAATCATGAATATTTTTGTGAGAATGAATTTTGTTCGTCGAAGAGTGTGTGAAAGGTTTGCCAAGTAAACTTCGCTGCATCAATATGGAAAAAAAAAACAAATCAAACAATTTATGTGAATTAATAATGAATTAATAAAACGCAAAACCAAGCAAAGTTTTGCTGTTAACCGCTGTGAAATTATACATATTTTATTCATACATTAAATAGAAAGCATTACAAAAAATGAAATGCACTTAAATATATTGCATTTATATCAATAAATAATTATACTTTTTTTACAATGCACGGTGGAAAAATATTTGATATGAGAAATACCTTTAAATTGCCTCTACACTGAGAGAATTTTTACAGCATTTTTAATGCAAATTATCAATGACAATTCTCTAAATTAATAAATTAGTATAACATCAAAATGCTTATCGATAACTTTATAATAAAATAAAAAATATTTATACAAGTAAGGGGAAAAAGTTATTACCATTATTTATGGCATTTATAAAATAAATAAATATCTTATCTCGTTACAATTTCTATAATGAAATATGGCACTCAAAAATGAAACTGTTTTAAAATACAAAATGTAAACATCTTTGGTTTCGTTTTATACTTACTCATCTCATTTCCATGTCCTTTGAATGTAAATAAACAATCTAAAGAAAATCTATAAAAAAATAAAAAATTACTGCACTCTTATAGGAGTGACATGGAAGATGAGAAATTCTTACTTCGATTGCAGTTAGATATAATAATAGTTGTTTTATTGTTTAAGTTAAAAACAATTGATTTTGAATTTCTAAATCCATTTACATACACAAGATATGTACCGGGCGGGAGATGGAAGCTGATAAGGTGGGAGTAGGATCTAGGAGCTTGGGCCGTGCCGTTCTCTGGCATTTTCCCAATTCCTGATCACTTGGGCGGGTGGTTTCAAGCGCGGAGGATTGCGCCGACATTCTCGCAGAACGCGCGCGTCATTGCGTCGCGCGCCGTCGACTGCGACTGACGTAGTCCGCGTTCATTGACGACCGATCAGTCGAACACCGGTCACGCGTCCATTCATTTGCAAAATTATTAACGATAACTTGTCACAAATCGTATTTCTTTGTTACTCCCCCCAATAGCGTGTAACATTCAGTTTCGAAATCATCGAAATTTCAATAAATATATCGAAATTTCCGTAAACAAATGGAACGTGCTGTTCAAACAATCATAATTTTTACCTCCAAAAGGTTAACAAAAAAATTGACAACGTATACTTTGAACTAATCCCAGTGTCAAAGTGGAAATGTTCGACGAAGAGGATCGCGATCAAAATTCATTTAGTGGAAATGAAATCACGAGTGCCATTGAGATCGATGATCTGTGACCGGAACTGCAACGTTGTTGGATACGTTTCTCGTGCCCGGATTATGATTGGATTCAAAGTAATGTGAATCAACGTAAAATGGAAGAGTTGCCAAGGGTACTTTGCACCTGAGGAATCGAGCCAGGGGAGATTTCGCAGAAACGAGGAAGAGCGAAATTGGTGTTGTGCATGCTCGAACAAAAAGTACGGGCTGTCGAAGGTCTGGTAGTTAGACCTTCCACAGTTGACTTTAGACCTTCCAAAATTCTGAGGAGAGGCAAATTTCTAAAATGCCATTTCCTTCTGTTAAACGGTTGTTTTTGCAGGATACTTTTATAACCACGTAAGCAAACGGGTTGTTCACTTTAGGGATTGCTTACTTTTGATAGTAGGTGGTACCAAAAAACGTTTGCAAAATTCATCGTCGTTGGGTGCGAAGATGGGAAGGAAGAGCCACTTTTAGTGACAATTTGTAGGATTAGAAGTGTTTCTGGACTGGAAGTTGAAGCGAGAAAGAGATATTTGGTACTGGTTTGGGCTGTTCGAGAGCATCTTTGTCCGATGGGATGCATCTTCCGGTGGGAACCGTGACTTGTGGGGAGAACTTTGGTAGCGTTGGAACATCGTGCCTTGCACAAGAGGGCACTCTAGTGCCTGGTCTCCAACAGGGCTTGAACCCACGGTATCAACAGCAGCACCATTACCCGGTCCAGCACCGATATCCGGGACACCCGGACGGCGCCGAAAACGGGGACAACGTGGCCGAAGGTGGAGCACCTGGCGACATGAGCGAGAGTGCCGCCGTCGGCGAGCTTTGGTGGACCGAGAGACTAGTCGGCGAGGCACAGGCCGAACACCCTGGCGAACTTGTTCGAACTGGTGAGTCAAGTTTATTTCGTTTCATCCAAGGATCTAGTTATTTTATAGTATAATTATTATTACTTTTAATTTTATATTATATTTTCATTTCGGTTGCCATCAGAAATAATATCTGTTGGATATTACATCAGGATCAGTTAAAATGGACAATTAATTGACAAAAACCGCATAGGAATGTATAGAAATTTATGGAACTAATGCTTAGTTCTACTAAGATAAAGTATTTATTACTATTCAGTTTTTGTCAGTGATTTGTCGGTAATCGTGTACTTGTTTACCCTCCCCCGGGGGAGGGATTAATCTGTCTAACGGAACATAATCTCATGGTAGAGTCGCTCTCTAACGGAACATAAAAAAATGGCCAAAATGGGTAAAAATGGCGGTTTTTCGCAAATAACTTTATTGGTAAGATATAGCTAATTTTTTCTTAAGGAATGGTATTTAGCGCGAAAAAATACACAGGAAACATGCATTGCATCATTTGGGAGTGAGTGGTTTGTCACTCTAAAATTGATATTATAGTCTTTGGGGGTCCGAGTTTTGGGAGTGACCATTGAGAAAGTAACCCTATCAGGTATTGTACATGTTACTGTCGTTAAATATAATATATATTAATTAAAAATGTTTAAAGACGGATTCTGGAGTTATCAAAAGATCCAGGTCTCTATTCAAAAGTACCATTCGTATATAAAAACAATGGAAATTTCTCATTTAAAAGGATATAAATACAAATAATTAAGTTAAAATAATATCAATATTTATTTTCAAATAAATCTATGCTAAATACATTTTTAAATTCAGTCTTCTTAAAAACTTAACTTTATGATTCTACACTGAGAGAAAAGAAATATATAGTAAATTATGAAAATTTGTTAAATCAGTTAAAAATTGTAATTCCATGTAGTTTCCTACAATTAAACAATCTGTTTATTAAATTTTAGTAAACTGTTTAATAATTGGTTTATGAACGACATAGGCAATAGATTAGCGACGCTAATGAATAGCGAAATCGAACGGACAAAACATAAAATAAAATGTTTGCCAAAAATTAGAATTCAGTTTATTAAAATTTGTAATCCCTGGTTTCTTAATTTTTAATATTCTTTTCTCTTCGTGTATAAAAACGATATTAAACCTCGTAAAAAAATTATTGGAAAGTAGAAATTTTATTCAATTACGATTGCTAAATTACTGAACTTTAAGCTTCGTTAAACACTGCGATGGTTCTTATGCAGTGGTTGTAGTAGCTATACATTGGTTTACTTTCTGCAAAGCTAGCTTGTAGTTTTGTCCAGCTACACAAATTAACTCGTTAGTGTAGCAATAAGTGAGGTGTGGTGGAAATAATGCAGCTTTAAATTTGGAAATTTCATCCTTTAAAGTTGATTCTTTTTTAAAGAATCTTTGTTTCAACCGTTTTCCCATCTTTAAATGATAAATTAAAATTATTAATAATAAAGTTATAAGCACAACTGTACTGTTACAACATGATTAGTTATCACAAGAAGAAAAACAGTTGTAACAACGATAAATTGTAGTATCAAAAATTATTTGCATTGTAAACTAATTTCAGTATAACATATAAAGTTTAAACGCATTTACTACGATTTAATATTTCCCTATTAATCACTGATTCAAAATAATGCAAAACTTCTGAACTACAAACATCATTTTCTTGTATACATTACTGATCTTAATAGTATTAATCATTATGGTGCTCATATTAACTGTATGGCCGCAAAATACTTACATTCAAAATACACTGTAATTTGTTTACGTTATTTTCGCACTTGTCCAGTTTAGATAATATATATTCCGCATCTTTTTCCACACTTTCAGTTATTGAATCAATTTTTTTTAAATATTGAAAACTATCCTCAATATTTTTATTATTGCACGCCCTTAATTCCACCGTCATTTTTTTATAAGACTTTAGGAAAGTATCAATATCTTCTTTACATGTCTTTCTTAAAAGTGAATTATTACATACAGATTTTTTTATCTATAAAAATATGGTTGCATTTAAATATTTGTCAGTATAACTAATCTTATATAATAATAATTATTGGATACACGAACGAATGTTCAGTGTAAAATATAAGAATGTACACGGGGAGAAAAGATTAAGAAAGATGACTAAGATTGTTAGTAAACGGGTTACATACTTGTCTAAACTAACATTTTTATAATAATATTCGTTTTATTTTCAAAAACGTCACACAAAAGTTACTATTCCGTGAGATAAAATAAAAGAAAAAGAAATAATTTTTCAGATTCATTTATGAGATATTTGGAGGAAAATTCATTATTTTATTTGTATACAATTTACTATTTTAACTTTGTAAAATTTCATCGTTAGTATTTATATATATATATGTTCACAATGTTTATATATTGTACACATTGAATAGTTATTCGTGTATATTAAATTTAATATTTATTTTTTGGGAATATAAGAACTTATATATATAACCCGTTTACTAATAAAAGCTAGTAATTTGTTTTGACATTATTAAAATATTCCAATGCATTTTAAGATAATTTACCTCGTAAATAGTGTATTTGAATATCTTCGAAACATAGTTAACTTTAAAATTCCTTAGAGATTCTAGCGAATTTATTATCTTCATCATTACATCTTTATTCAATAACTCTGCTTGCGTTTTAAATAACTGAAGTAGATTTTTATCAGGAGGAGGTATATATTTCTGCAATAAAAAAGAATTTTTAATTTAATAAGAGAATTTTCAGTCGTCTAAATTTTTCATAAAATTTGAAAAATATATTTCCAGAGATAAATTTTGACTAAATATATTTTTTTCAAGTATCTTTAGTACACTGAGAAAAATATGACAGAAAAAACTACTGATGTTAACTGATTCAGATGTGTAATATTTAACTGCATTTCAGATGTGTTTAATATTTCAAAACTGATTTTAACCGTCTTTCATTAAAAATTATTGTTTTTTAAAAGCAAAGAAACTAGTTTTAAACGTTATATTTATAAATAAAATAGAAATTATTCCATTTAAAAATCTAATTTTTACTGAAAGATATTTTTCTCAGTGTATATAAATTGTTTTCATCTAAATTGTTAATGTAAAATTTTATGTTTGTTAGCAATGCGTTTTAAATCACTTTACTTTTTTTTGTACTAATTGAATTTTTATAAATTCGAATGCACTTTTATAAATTGCCGCCATTTGGAATTTCATTGTATCAAGTGTGGTACTAAGGACATATTTAAGGTCAGACAGTGCTAAATTCGTATCGGAATTTTTGTTGATACTCAATTCGACAGGATTATGATCTTGTGCCTGAGCATACTAGAACGAAAAAGAAAATGATTATTGTTACATTGAAGATAATTAATAGTTAATTATAAACATGAAAAGTCTCTTGCTATAGGGAGTATACACTTCCTTGGGCGTATATTAAAAAATCACTTCTATATTTTTTAATATTAAATGTGAAAACATTATTAGTTGAACCACATTCTTTACAAATAATTTTAAATGTTTGAAAAAAATGTTTATAATTAGTGGTGAACATTACTTACGTAGACAATGAGAACTAATAATAAGATACTGTATATTTTTGCCATCTTGACTATACACGAGTATGATTCTAATCTTTGCTTTCGAACATACACAGAAAATACGTGCGATGACCGAAACTGAAACTTATATATCCTAAAAACAAATATGAATATAATTAAAATCCTATTTATTTCTTTGTTATTTATAAATTATAGTTTTTTTTTTTATTTATTCAAACACTTATATGTAAAACTAATTCATAAACACTTTGTATATACTGTCATATACTTAATTAGATGCTGACTTTTATAATGTATTAAAAAAAAGGACTACAATAAAATGAAATGTTATAATAAATACAAGTTTAGTAGTTTTGTAATTATCTTGAATTTTTTTTATGATTAATTTAATTCTTTTAGAACTTTTTGCATAATTTAAAGAATATTTTCTAGTATTTAGCTCTTCGTATATATTTTGTTTAATTTGTTGAATGAATATTCCCATTCGAATTGGTAATAACAATATAATAACAATGTTATTTATTCACTGTTCTATATTTCATTAAAAAACATTCTAAAAATAAAGATTTATTGTTAATGAGATCATAACTTGGGACGCCCGTTTAAATTTGTAAAATGCACAGTAAAATATATAGCAGATTTTCGTATTAACAATAAAATATGGTTAAACACAATTACTGTTTACCAACAATAATTGGTTTATTATACTATAAGTCACGCACATACACAATGAGAAATATATGACAAACCATAGTACTCTCTGCTCGTGTAAATGTATATCACGCTGAAAAATATAATTAAAACTTGCGAATCTAAAATTTTCATGTGAAAAACTTAGAAAAACTATGGCAGTATAAAAAAAATTACTGTCTAAACTGCAGTAAACATAAAATCCTTTGGTGTGCAAGGTTTGCTTAGTAATGTTTAATGTATTTTCTTTTCAGCGCAAATTCATACGCTTTTATCAATTTTACAATAGCAGCGGTATATGATAATCAATAATCTAGGAAATATAATCACCTTTTTGTTTCGAATCAACGAATTATTAAAAAGATTACTTCAAATCGTGGAATCTTAGTTAATACATGTCTTTGTACGTCATTTGTGTAGAAACAAAAGACTTTGGAAAGTATTTTTTTTCGTACGAAACTACGAAGATTTGTTACTTTTCATAATTATTAATGTATATTTCTTCATAGTTATTAATTGAAATATTAAGTATATATCCATAAGTGGGAAACGCACTGGGGAGAGTTTTACCCAGCTACAGATTTCCTTCTTATTTGTCACATGTAACTTAACTATGGTTTTTGTTCAAATCCTTTTCTATACTGGAGATACAATGTTCCAAATAGATCATATTAATTAAAAAAATATAAAATTTATTGATGTAAAACACATTGACAAGAAAAAATAAAAAAATGATCAAGACTTGTTTGATAAATTTGCTTTGTTGTTTTATTTTTGCAGGTTCTCCATACTTTTTATGTAGTCAATTACCGACACACTGGCGTTCTAATAAGACTCTACCCGTTGCTTTCAAGGTGGTTGCTCTTGGGGAAGTCGGCGACGGAACTCTGGTCACTGTTCGGGCAGGCAACGATGAAAACTGTTGTGCCGAACTTAGAAACTCTACTGCTCTTATGAAAAATCAAGTCGCCAAGTTCAATGACCTAAGGTTCGTCGGAAGGAGCGGTAGAGGTAAGAGCATAAAAAAAAGTTATTAATTAGTGTAGCGAATAAAGAGAGAAAATTAAAAAAAAAGAAGAAGAAGGATATAGCAACATGATATGTTTAGTTATATCTTAATAATGTGCAGACTTCCGGGCGCGTGATGATATTTCAAATACGCAAACTGATCAATGCGGTTAACCATTTCGTAAAAAATAAAGGACTGCTCTTTAATTATCGAATGTTTATTATTTTGAGCGCTTTATCAGCCGAATGATAATTGGATTCGGTGGTTAATTAAAAAGAAGAACGACTGATAAGTTCTTATATCAAATAAAGATAAATTTTGTAAAGACGTCGCCAAATTCATCACGGCGCCAACTTGGCGCTTTGTCTGACTTGACATTGTATATATGTTATATGTACGTATAGTCATTTATCTAACTTCGTAGACCAACGAAATGATTTGTATTTGAATTTTAGAAAAAAATCAACACATGTCATAATTTAAATATGCTGAAATACAAGCAATCTTTTTATCGCTTTTATTTGATCAATTTTCAAGTTGAAATTAAATTTTAACAATTGTTTTCATATTTGAATGAAGATAAATTCCTCAGCAAAAGTGACTTCAAGGAAGACATACCCAAGTTATTTCCGATTGTACTGGGCAATCATACATATATTTTCTGAAATTCACCATTTTCGGTATCAATAACATTATCCCACCTTTGTTATCATTTTCATCATCTTTATCAAATATCGTTATTATCATTCTCATCATCGTCATCATCATTGATTTGGTTGTACCGTGATGTTGATTGACTATGAGTGCTTTGTGTCGCACTCATTTGCACAGCATGAATGAAGTTTACTGAAACATATATTTATCCGCGAGTCGCATCACAGGTCCTCTCCTGCCGCCTCCAGAGTCATTACTCGACGTCCGCCACGGTCCTCATACTACTCGAATTGTCGGATGCCCGGAACAACCAACCGTTAATCAGAAATCATCGCTGAGGCAGGCGGGCGGACATATGCCGGCGAAACCAACCAAAGGGTTGCTTGCTCGTTTGTTCATTCGAAATTGTTCCGGTTATGCAAGATATTTTTGTTTGATCATTTAATGTCATCGAATGACAGAACCATCTGCCTTTTTTTATAACTGCGAGCGGAATTAATGCTTTGTGATATTTAACTTTATGTCTTGAATAAAATACACGGTCTTTGCATTGCCGAAATTGATTTGCATCAATTAATGAACGCGCACTGTTACGCACAATTTTTATAACATATTTCCTTTTTTAAATGTAATTTTAAATATTCGCTTCTAATGTTATTTATTATTATGCGAAATGTAAAATTAATTCGTAATGGAATTAATTTTATAATTTAACAAACAAACGCAGCTGATGAAAAATAGATGAAAGCAGATTACAAAAAAACTCTTATTTTGTGATAATGCAATTTTTTGCGAGTAATTAAAATAATATATATTCTACTCGTATGAATGCAAAATGGAATACTCTTATCACTCTGATGTATCGTATTTAATAAACCATTCTTATAGTTTAATCACATTTAATATCATTATATGTTTTAATAATTTACATACGTGATTATTCTGATTCATTAATTGTTGCAACGATATTTCATGAAATGTCAAATTTTTATAGTCGTTTCTAAATAAATAGATTAGTTATTAGAAGTGAGAAATACGTATATTTAAATTTCGAGTGTCGAACGATGAAAGGACATAAAAAAAAACCGTGATTCTGAATTTTATTCCATATGAATAATCGGATAAGGGTCAATCGATAGTCGAAATTATAGGTTTGCCATTACATTAAGCAAATCATAGGTATATATTCATCAATTAAATGCGTATCAATTTGAGAAAGTGAATTCTTTGATTTTGGCTTTGTCGAAAATTTGTTTTCGTTGCAGTACACGATAATCTGTAATACTCAATTTTGTTGATCGACTGAACCACCCGCGGCGTAAGCGTAATACGACCACGCAACGTACACCTGTATATACTGGATACAATATCCAATATCAATGCAGCGTTGATATTTGTTTCGACGCTTTATTAATTTAATTGCTTTGAGGATTTTGTAGGTTTGGGGCTACTGCAACTTTATTATGGTTGCATCGTGCGCAAGAATTCGCAATGTTCCGCGTTCGGTACAAGAAAAAGTGACGAATTGGAAGTAATATTTATTAGAAATTTACAATAACAAATTAATTAATATGTTTCACTTAAATATGATTTATTGACGGGAAAATCCACAACTGTCACATGCAAAGTAGACGAAACTTTAAATTTCAACAAATAGTCAAATAAATCTAACTTATTTTGCCAAAAAGTTTCTCTTCAGTATATTTTCAACATATTTTGACATACGTCAATCAAAAAAAATTGAATGTTCAGTTTAATATAAGATTATTTATTTTCAATTGTGGACGAAAATTAGGAAACTAATCTTTCACGTATACATAGTAACATACCTGTCTTTATATTTTCATGTTATTACAAAATTATTACTAAAAGAAGAGCTCTGATTATCTAATTTTATCAAAAATGTTATTGCATATAATATCAATAGATTTTTGTGGTACATAGTATTCTCTAATGCTGGGACTAAATCGTTCCGTAAGTCAAACTCTTCCTGAACAATCAATGTATTCAACTCCAATGCTAGAAAAATAAACAGTATTACGCTCATGATAATTGTTATATATTTCAACAAAAAAATAACTTTTACATCAAATAATAATTCTCTCGAGATTTAATATTTGGAGCATAACTGCAAGAATCCTAAATAAATACTTTAAACTAATTTAACTTTTTTTCTAGAATTCTAGAAACAATTACTACAGTTTAAAAACTCAACAATCAATCTTTAATCTTATAATCTCATTCTTATTCCTAAAATAACAGGAAAATGTGCACAAATCATCTCGATAAGGTTCGTTGGCTGTAAATTATAGTAATTTTTCTAAAGAAACTTTTCACAGTCCAATTATTATCGGCTGAACGTTTCGGTCGAGTATCAATTGGAGACGAGAATCTGGGAATTTTGAATATATCCCGCGACACGCTCGTAGCCCTCAATTACACCGTTCAATTACAATTCTCGAATGTACAAGTAGGCGCATAAACGCCTTCCGATTCGTCCCACCGTTAGCGTTCTTCGTGTCGGCGTTTGCTGCGAGTATTAACCGTTGGTTTCGAGTGGTTTTGCCCCCACCCCCCCCCAGCCGCACCCCTCGCTCGTGTCTTCGTCGATTGGGCCGCGCTTCCGCATCGTTGCGTCTTTGTCGCACCCTTATCTCGGTGCAAACCGGGCTCTAGATGGCACATACGCGTGGCACGGTTTTGTTCGTCTGTCCGTCCGTTCGTTCGCGAATGCATAGGCCCGAATACTAGCTGCTGTCTCTGCAGATGACCGTTCCCATCATCGAGTATTAACCGCAGCCACGGGGATGGCTGCGCCGCTCTGTGCTATCGCCGCCGCCTCTCTGTCGTCTCTGCCACCTCCGACTGCATTGTAGCATTATTAGCCCCAAATGCGATGAACTGGAATTCTGCGCTGCACCTCTACCCGGTGTCGTCTGCCTTCGTCATTCGCCTTTTCCCAATGAAACCATACCCTTTCAACGCGTGAGATTTTCTTCGATGACAATTTTCATACATTTGCCGGATAAATGTTTTGCCGTTTGATTTTGACGTCCAATCCAATTTTAACGTTCCGGGGCGAGTGAAGCGTTATGCCGACTGTTGTTATATCTAACCACAGATCTCATTTAGATCTAATGTCAAACACAATGCGTGTAAATCTGACGTTGGATTTATTTTGTAAGCGCACTTATTGTTGGCAAAACGTGAGAGCCCTTACTTGCCCTTTTTGTCACGGATTTTTCCATCTTGTTCGGAAAAATAATATTGCATTTGATTATTGCCATGAGTTCGGTTTTGTATGGGTTGAATTTTTTTTTTTTTTTTTTTTTTTTTTTTTTATTGACTATCTGTGTTTTGTTGTTGTTGAACTTTGGCCCCAAGGGAAAAAAGCTATCTGTATTTTGACGGAAAAGTATTTCGGATATTTCGAACTGTGGGACTTGTTGTATTGATAAGGAAATTTTTTCTAATTTAACGTTAACAAATAATCTACGTTTGTTATCATGGGTTATCAATACATCAAGAATGTACGTTTTTTTTTCAATTGCATGAAAATGTCTTCTTGATTTTTAAAAAGAAAAAAAGAATTACGTATTTATGCAATTTTAACTTTGGTTTTAATTATCATATATTTAAATTGCATTTGGACGAGAGCAATTCATTATGCTGTATATTGTGGAATCTCATCACTAACGCATACCAATAAATGATAAGCACTGCCCATCAATGCTTTCCAAATGGCGACACTAATGCATAGGTACTCGGCTCGCTATTAACTCACCCGAACGATCGAAGACATTACAATTTAAGGCTATATATCATTAGCAGGCACGTACCTTCTGGCACAAAAAGTATCAATGATTGTTTTACTTTATTAGTGAAATGTGGATTTTATGAGAAAACAGGAATTATTTAAATTGCCAATCAACACCTGTTTAGTAATCAAATTTTGTTAGATATGAAAACGAAATTTTTTTTTTGCAGAGCAAAGAATATAAAATTCAATGGATTTCATGAATTAAATCACAGTTTCAGGTCGTTTCATATTGTTTCTCTTCGCAGGATATAACTACGTGCTAAAAGTTAGTAAAAACAAATTACCCTCTTTCACGTTAGTATCGTTAGTTGCAAATATTTTAAACAAAAGTACATTTTTTTAAGAGTACAACAAGATGGTATTCTATTATAAATATTAATAAAAAATTGAATGCAAAATAAATAAGTCATCGAATGGAATGCATTTATAATTGGCAGAATTTTTTTTGAATTTTTCAGCGATTGCATATAAAAGTTCAGTGTTGTGTGGGTGGACGCGAGGAAGATTGTTGCACGTAAAGAGAGCGAGAGCGTGCCAGTCAGGGGTCAGGGGGTCAGGGGTGAAAGGGCGACGGGGTGCAGGGCAGGTTAAATATAACTAGAATATAACTGCAGCGTGGTGCTTTGCAGTCAGTTGCAGTGATCACACCCCAACAGGGTCGACCACGGGGATGGGACGGTTAGGGGGTGTTTGATGCCGGTTATCATGTTGACAGACGCAGCAGAGTGGTCCACCGTTCACCGGGGGGAGACAATTACAAATCGTTGACGTTTACGCCATTCCGCTAAATGTTCGTGATGCAATGTTTTAGCAGCCACGCAACGATCTCATCTTCCTTTTATTGGCCGTTCGCCTCATCTCCGATGCTTTTTTCGCACGAAATCCAAGCGATCGACATGCGTCATTTTTTAACTGGAATTTTTGAATCGCCGATTTGAGGCCGCTCGACGCCGAGCGACTCACCGCCCCAGGCTCTGCAAGCATGTGTCCAGGATATCCTTTATATGGATTTATTTCCGATTACTTTTGGGTCAACTCAATTATGTAATTACACAATAACTTTATTACGCCGTTACATTAAACATTAATTAGCATTTTGTTACGCGCGGCCATAAATGCGGTTTCGTCGACCAAAAATGTTCGGTCGTTCAAGCATGACAAATACACCCGTGCTTTTTTGCGGTCGAAATAGCTAATTCGCAAGGATATTACGGTCCATATCGCAATTTATCAAATTCATCTTTTCGACTGTTCGAAGCGCAACTAACGTATCTCTGAACTGTCGTTAAAAAGAGAACGCCTGGAATAGACAATACTGTTGATTTATAAAATGTACAGGGAAAATGTGTGCCTTTGCAGCATTTCTCATGAAGTGATATAGAATTTTAAAAAATTATTACAAAATAATGTCATTATCGAGGGATAGAATTTGTTACATCGCAGATACCAGCCGCGCTCTTTACCACCATTCAACCCGACGTATTCACACTCACACTAATGTTTGACGAAGATCGATATTTTTTCAGCCAGCGATGTAGAGTGGTGGTAAAGCTCGTGGCTTGGGACTGTGAGATAGCTGGTTCTCTTCCTTGATAACGACATTTTTTTTTAATATATTATTAAAATACTGATTATCTTGTAAGAAATATTATGAATATATATACATATCCGAATTATTATCAAATATAGCAGCAACTTTAAATACATTTTTATCAGTTTAAGTTATGCACCTGTCCGTCGTTGTTCGTGATCGATCGACTAATCAAAATTTATTTGCGATACGCATTATTCGCTGGCGCACATTTGCGGAGCAGTGCAAACAAATAATCGATTGCTTACGCGATCACGCTGCAAAATATTCACGGGAGTGGTTTAATAAAAAGTCTATAATGTTAGGTATTATCCTCGCATAATATCTTCATGACTACCGCATAGTTCTTTTATTAATATTTCATGTTCTTTTCCACTCCCTCGTGGACATCTGCAGGCCTGTCTGCCTATCTGTCTACCTATCAATCTTCGAATGCTTTGAAAAATGTTATTACACGATGACAATTTTATTTTTTTTTTACGCAACTCTCAAAATTATTGTTTTGTTGCACGCGTTTTGTCCTTTGATTCTTTTTTCACCGCCAAAGCACGAAGGAGGAGTCTTTTTTTATTAGTTTCGGACAGTTTAATTAACGGTCTAACAAATAAAAACAGAAAATTGGACGTTGATTTTTCGCGAAACGATTGTTCGCGTTGCAAAAAGTGCTCTCCTCGGAGCTTTCGGTGGGAGTATTTAGAGAATTTAAAGGAAGGCGAAAGAGGGAGGGAGAGGGAGAGAGAGAGAAAAAAAGACAAATTTCAAAGTGCGAGCTGTGAATCATCGAGTGTATATTAGCATGCGACGGCCCATTTAAAAGCGTAGTCAATCTTCCCGTGAGACATTTATGAAGAGGGAATTAATATACTAGACTTCGACCGCGAGGGATTCGTTAGTGATATATGTTTGCTCATGCTCCACCCTTAGGTTCGCTCGGCATTTTTGCCGGACTTTCCAGTCTCTTTTGGCCATGGAGAAGCGCGATTCCAGTAATCTTTGGTGTAATTAATAAGATATAACGAACAGTCCAGAGTAAATGTTCGAATTTATAGTAAATCTTTTGTGTTAGGTCTTTTATTTTTCAACTATATTTTCATACATTATTTTATTGAATTGAAAGTGATTTGAAATATTGATTTCAATGTTTTTTTTCTTGTTTTTTGCAGGAAAAAGTTTTAGTATTACAATTACTGTTTCGACAACGCCACCCCAAGTAGCGACTTACACAAGAGCAATTAAAGTGACCGTTGATGGACCAAGGGAGCCTCGATCTAAAACAAGTAAGTGCATCGATTATCAAAACTATAGGTATCAAATTTTTAACACACGATGTAATTTTATATTATACTTTGAGGATTTTAAATAATTTGAATATTATAATTGAACTTTGAAACGAAATAAAAAAAAAAAATTCTATCATTCAGTATGTACTAGAGCTTAATATTCAAATAAAAGTTAGTTTTAAAGTTAATTTAAAGTAATTTTAAAGTTGCGTTTTACGCTAAAAATCAGAAGTATCATTGTGTTTAATACTATAGATGTTTTGGTTCAAGAATTTTTTATTTTAAATTAACTTATTTAGGAAGTGAAATTTATATCTTTCAACAAAAATAAATAAATAAACAAAAAGTGCTACCTATTTTCTGAAAGTTAATTTATAATTGAAGTCATAATAAAATTGTGTCGTGTGTTTGATTTAAATATTGCAGTTTAATTCGCCGATCTAATTGATTGGATTATGTACAGGTAATTCGTTTTATACTTAGTCACTAATTTATTTAAATTCTGATGCACTTTTAAAAGTAATCCAGAAGAAGTAAAAGTAATATATAAAAAGTTTCATGAATTAGTTACACTTGGAAAATATTTTTGCCATAATTGAAGTAACATTTGCATTAAAATTTTTGTAATGCTAAAATCGAAACAGTTGACAACTTTTTTACGTCACACCATCTAAATGATTTTCATCAATTTTCCAATGCACTTTTCCCGTATATTCGGAGATTTTGACCACTGCGCCTTAAAGCTCGGAGTAGAAAAGTGCAAAGAAAATTTTCATCTACGAAATAAGCCGTGAAATTGTCAAGCGCAATTGACCCCGGGATATTGCGTAGGTCAAATCTGATGTTATATCTTCGGCTGGAACGGGTTACGCAGGAACCTTTGATCGTGACCACCATAAAGCTATACTGGGGATTCACAGAGAAAATGTATTGATAATTCACGGAAAGTCCCTGCATGGTAATGGTAGTCATTATCAAGCAGATGGTGCACAATGATGCAGTGGCTAACGTGTGGCTTTAGACCGTGTTGTGCACGTTGTATTCGTTTTAACCTATTTGTGTAGTGTGCTCCTACCGACCAACAATGCTTTTACGCTCCACGATCATGCATCATCGATTCGGCTCCTCCACTTTCGCGCTCCTCTTATTCACAACACGCTATAATTATTGATATCGTTATTAACATACAGCCGTTCGTTTTCCTCGTTCATTTTGGTCCTCTTATGTGTTCGCCTAATTGATGCTCCGCTCGATATTATTTGCCAACAAATTTTAATTTAATGCAAAGATTGTACGTAAAATTGTTCCAATCATTTAATTATATTGGTCACACTGAAAATTCTCAGATTTATGAATAAACAATAGTAAGATAGTTGATGTAGTTTTTATAGGGTTATTAGTTGTTTGAACAATTCTTATAAAACAGTAATTGATATATTGTGAAACAAAAATTGGTAATTAATAATATTATTACAATAAGTCCTTGTGGAAATAGTTTCTTTGAAAAGCTCTGCAAAAGACTAAAAAGCTGTAAAAATTGGGAATACCGGCTTTTGCGGACGTTTGCAGAGATTCATTTCCACAAGGGAGGTTTAACTCTATGAAAGTTTCAAAAATAAAGTCACGACTGTTTTCTATAATTAGTAAAAATTTCATTTTTTTTTTTTCGATGCAATTATAGAAATCTGTTTAACATAGAAGAAATAACAATTAAGTAAATTTATTGATTCAATTTAAATATTCAGTATTTTTTTATTTAATAACAGTACGTTTTGTTATTTATTCTTAACGTAAATTTAATGTTTAATTGGATGCAATAATATTCACATTATTTCTTTTTAAAAATTAAAAAATATAAATTATTGAACAATGTGTCCATTTGTTGGGATGTGAAGAAAAAAAGACAAATGGTTTGAAAAAAACCATACATTTCATAAAACTGAATGCCCTTAATGAAAATAATTGAACACTTATAAAAAATGAATTTGCGTTCCGAAGCTTTTTTCGCATTAATTGCGCATAAATGCGCATAAACAATGAACAGATATGGAAAAAATAAGAGGGAAAAAGTGACGATCGTCACTTGGGTGCTCTATTAATAGTCGATACAAACTCGACCGCGAGAGCACATGGCCGGTTTTGCGGGCATTTCGCATTTGCCGGTATAAAGTATTGATGCCCCGGAACAGTACAAGCCAGCTAACCGACTGCGAAACGGGAGGTAGATCGTACGATAATAATGCCGAATTTCATCATAGAATTTGACGATTTTGTGATAGAAAACATTTGACGAGTACACGGGATAAAAGACGATGGCGCGTGCATAAAAATATGACTATTTTCTCGTGACTCAATTAAGAGTTTTTAATAAGTTGAGATTTGTGGATAATAATGAATTGGATGTAAAAAAAATGTATATGTACTAAGGAAATAGGACATTAAATTTAATATATTAATGTGGACAAAAATAAAATCAATATGAAATTAAGTAATTTAAGACGGGCAAAGATTTTTTTAATTGAAATATTTTTTATGGTGAACCTTTAGAAAAGCTACCCTAAGGATAATTTAAAATTTTTTTTTATTTTTGAAAGTATTCTTAGTATATTCGTAAGAAATTAATATTTCAGACATGTACTAAAAATATTTCTGGAGAAATCATAAAGCCGTTTCAATAAACTAGCATTCAATAATCTAGTATTACTAAAAAAAAAATAGATTTTTTAATATCATATCTTTGAAAGTGCCATTTTCAATTATTTTTCTTTGCACTTGTGGTCAATCATAAAACAAAAACAAAAGAAGTTAATTAAATTGCCCGTGGAGTACTTTTTCTGCATGTTTACCTTTTTTTTTTTGTAAAAAAAATTTAAATAGATAAAAAAGTAATCCATTATAAATAATAGAAAAAAAAACAAATATAGAGTATCTTCATATACAGGGAACAATGTATTATTATTAGTTAGGAATATTAGCAATAAGTAACTGAATTTTACTAGATAATTATTTTACAATTTAATCTAGTTAAATTTATAAACAGAATATGTTCGGGTTAGTCAAACTAACTTTATATAACTTTTTGATTAAATCAGGTAAACAATTTTAGTTTGATTTAATTTTTCTTTTTAACTTGTAATTGCAACTTAAAATGTTTCTAAGTGTAATATTTCCTTTTAAGCGATCGCGCATAATGTGTAACAATATCCCTTTCGTTACGCGAATTGGTTTACTGAATATTAAAGAAGGGTATGCTTTTATTTAATTGGCACTAGTTAGTCAGTCAAGCAAACGAACACGAAGACAGACAGGTAGTCACAAATGGCGGCATATTGTTAATATTCGAGTTTTTTGTGCTGGCTGGCGTGCCGCGTTCTTCGGACACGTTGGCCCAGGCCAAAAGGACATATAGTCCGTCCCATATCTACCGCATTAAATTCGGTGGTAGCGGCGAATGAGAATCCGTTTGCAACGCTACGATTTATTGTCTAGCAGCGGTACGTGCAAAAACACCTGCTGCCTACTCCCGCACGAAAAGAACCGGGCGACGACGAAACATTACACGCGCATATAGTCGCGTTCAGACTCTAGCTTTTTGTTATCGAAATACATATAAATTGGCCAATCATTGCGGATAATTTCGGTCGGTTATAATGGGAGTAATGTCACGTCAAGCACGAAACTCGCTTCGACAAATTGTTTACACAATACTCATAATAAGCGAGGCAAGTTTTTATTCAACTTTTCATTTGTTCGCAAACGAATTCTGAATCAAAAATAAGAACTCTCTGGTTATTTAGTTTGTAAGTTGTACGATGATTAATGAGGAAAGTACACATTTCTTTCAATTATCTTTTTATTTCTCGGAAATAAATAGTAGATTAGATTGCATTTACCTTATACATACAGGGAAAAATGTATGCATTACAGAATCAATATTTATTTTTAAATGAACATTATTACTTTCTGCAGGGACCGAGTGATTGAATTCAGATTGTACATTTATGAATAACTAAAAGACATGTTATTACTATAAAATATTATAATGTATATATTTATCCTTATCTCGTGATTAACTGAAAAGCGTCGAACTTATCATATCAAGATTAGTATATGTTGGGCATCGAAATCATCAATATTATTTTATTACAAATTAAAACATGAACTGCAGTTACTTTATTTGCAATTACTGTAATACATACAACTTTTTTTATCGGTATCTTCATTGTTGCAATAAAAACTGATTATTTTTTGCCTTCAATCTTTTTTACAGTACAAGTTTTTATTCTTTGGTATCAGCATGCATATGTATAGTCAAACGCTAATGAATTGCCATATCCTTTCTGGCAACATTTCCCATCTCTTCATCTAACTGGCAAAATTATTTTCATCTGTTATGCCGGAGGAAGTAGTTATGATATTGTGTGCTCTAAGTTGCAACACATCTATGTGTGTTACGGGCAACAGAATTAGGACACGTGCGAAAACACGTTTGAAAAAGATCCTCAACCATCTGGGCTATTTTTCTCATATGATCTTCGACGATTTCGAGCAGTTTGCGGTCAAACTTTATTTTTCGTGCATCGCCGTGACCGGAGGTGTCCGCGCCAATGAATATTTCTTGATTTCTTAAAGAGGAAGTACACGTTTTCGAAGCTGACATTGAACATTCACCAAATGTTCAATTTCGTAAAAAATTACTTTTATTTAATTAAATAAATTAAAGCGAGAAACAAAGTCGAAAGCCTGGAGAAGCAATAAATAAAACAAATCGGTTGAATTTGACACAGCAAATTGGAATTGCGGAGCAACAAGTTTGGGACAATGAATACCGTGATAAACTTAATGAAGAAACTTGACTAGATTCACGTGCGAGTCGACTTCAATAGAATGCCGGGCATAGCTGACCGTGCAGCGTGTCGCAACGGATCTCCTCTCGAATAATCCATGTTATGGTTTTGTGTATATATATGTAACAATATTGGGGTTGCAACGCCAATAATCGGATATTAAACATTGCAGCCGACAATGTCGAAACATTGTCGCTGAATGATGAGAACAATCATCCTGTATCAGTCGTCCTGTTCGATTGAAATTCAAATCATATGACTTAGTAATCGTAATTAATGGACGAATTAATTTCCATTAGCTAGTAATGGGTCAATTTGTTTTTACATTTTACGATAGATCTTTTGAAATTGTATTTGTAATTGATTGCAAAAGGCATTTTGCAATTAATAATTAGTGATAGTTTTTAAGTTACATACAATTCTGGTTAATTTTTATTTGACAACGAGACTTCTGATGACGTATAAGTACAAACATTTGTCTTAAAAAATGTTTAAAAATTAGAAAGTCGAACTGAAAGTCATTAGTGTAAAGACTGAAAAACGAGGCAATAAATTTGAAAATAACAGACAAAATCCGATTTTGCGAGTGTTTTAGATTATTAGGGAAGAAAGTTATTTCTTTTGTCTTATCTTTGATGTATATCAAGGTGATAATAAATAATTTTTAGCCCAAACTTTTTCCGCCTTGCACTTTGACTTGAGATTATTCTTTGTCTAAACGGACATTTGATGTAACTTTAGGTAAAAATTTTAAAATTTTAAAAATGACAAAAAGACGCACTATCTACAAGGGGATCGCGCTTGTTTTTCTTTTTAATTTCAGGACAGCAACATCAGCAGTTTCGTGCACTTGGTTTGGGTCAACGACCATTCCTCGACGCGCCATCCTCTTTCACGTCGCATCTACGAGAACTCGAATCTTATAGAAGAAACAAGCACCACTATCATCACCACAGCAGTCACATCCTCGCTCAACAGACTGGAAATGGCACTACCAATTCGGGAAACGGTACTTGCAGCAACACGAACACCGCCAATACCAGCAATCCCGCCACGACGAATCAGACTTCGTCGCCTTCTTCCGCTACGCACATTAATACCGCAGGAGCCTCCTCGGTGGCACAACAAGATTGTTATAAGCATAGTCCGCAACATGGTGGTAAGTCCTCCAAAACATCTTGCTTCGTGCTCAAAATCAACAAATTTAAAACAAACCGAGAGGGACAAAAATTGACGGCAGATGTTCAATGAACATCCCTTCAATAATTTAACTCGCCGAACATTAAAAGCATTTGCATTAAACTTTTACAACGCCACGATGAATTAATAACAAAGAAGTTGCTCGATACGTATGACCAACGGCGAAAGTGAAATTTCAACCTTTATTTATTTATTTCTTACTATCATGCCATTAATTTAATCATTAATTTTCCTTCGGCAAGCGCAGCCCGTGCAAAACTTTTACCCTCGAATGCGGCGTAGAAATTGCCTTCCATCGATTGCCCCGGCCGGCGATAAACATAATCCACGATTTATTATTCACGATTTCCTGCTGACAATATTTCATCAACACTTTTCTCATTCTGTTGATTCAGCCGAGCAACATTTCTGCGAATGTAATTCCCATTCCTCGCTGATTTACTTAAGCAATCGTTTAAAACGATAAAAACTGGCAGCGAACAAAGAAAAACGCTAACAGATACCCGAGCCAATCTTCATCGGGCCTTCCGACACTTAATCCCATTCCGAGTGGAAGTGCTCTTTAACACCTTATTCGCAAATTTCCAGCCGTCCGTCTTATACGCAGAAGTACAATTTTGCCGTTTGGCTTCGCGATCGCCCGAACCATTACATCGACCATAATAAACTAGATAATGAAAGCGGGCGGCGTCAGTCAAGGCATGTTTACGTTGAACAATGATAACTATACATCGCAGTCCTTCGAACGGCGGCAAGAAAAAGCGCGACTACTATTGCCATTACGGCAGCGACGAAATGGCGATACCTAACTGCCGCGGGTCAGAAAAAGACAAGTGCAGAAAATTGCGCGTCCGCCGTTGTTGCTCCCGACGCTGCTGCTGGTTGGCTTATCCGTAAAAACGGATACTAGTAGGGCCATGTCTACTTAACTTTGATCAGCTCGAGCCCGCTGAAGCGGCACGAACTTGGAAACCGGCAAAAAACAATCCACCTTCCCTCTTTGTCGCGCGCCTCTTCCTCCTTCGCTTTATCCTCCTTACGTCACCTCCTCCTCGTCCTTCCGATCATCTTCCTTTTTTAATCTTCAAATCAGCGATGTGCATCATTGACACCAACAGCAATTCTTATCGAGGCCTAACGCTGCCTTGATACGAAGGTGTTATTGCATGCTTCTGAATCATTTATTGCCCAGACGGAACACCGGATGCTCGCGAGATCCTCGGTTTCGTAATTATTTGCAACTTTCTATCAAATTTCAGCCGTTAAAAAAACACACGGCTCGTTACCGGATCATATTTTAGATAATTTGTGGCTCTTTTATATAGTTTATTGAAATTCTTTAGCTTTTTGCGAACGGGTTATTCTGATTGTTATTGGACCCTTTTGTAATTTATAAATTATATTCCTCTACAATCTTTAATAGTAATCTGTTTAACTTCTTTTATCATATCACTTTACCTTCTTGGTCAAAAACTTTGATTTTTCACCAAATGTTTTTCGATGATACCAAACAAGCAGGATCGATAAATGATTTCCTGGGTTATTCAAATCCAATCGCAACTGTGTATACAATTCTGATACGTTGTATTCTTTAATTTTCGTTAAGTTAGTTTCAATAGGACATTAAGTATTGAAAAAGAAAAAGAAGGAAAAAGAAAAATTGCCCTTCTGACCCATTACCAGAATTATCCGATCCTTCGAATTGGAAAAGTAATTTGGGCCCAACGTCTAATTTGAGCGTAAAATTGACATTGGTATGGCTGGGTAACTCGGCGCGCAAATCCTTGACCAAATACGTGATCGATTCGTCGTCTATTAGGCGCAGAAAACATCCGATATAATTGGTCCACGGTCATTGTATCACGAGCTGATGGCGAGTAACGTTCGGACATCACGAGGGCTCACACCTAAAGAAAAGCGAGCGCGAGCTACGTGCGAGCAACGGAGATGGAGGAAGATGAGCGTTGAGCGGTGCGCGTGTGTGCGTGCCATACGGAGGGATTTTGCCGGTTTCGTCGTTTTGCGAGGTAATAGTTTCATACCTCGTTCCGGCTCTGCACCCTCTAATTCAGCGTAATAACGACATTCAACTTGCCGATCCATCTCTTTTAGCCGCACTTGCAGTCTTACCATATTGCAGATTCAAAGACCTACACGGCAAGTAGTAGTCGACAATCAATGTGACCATGAATAATTTTTCGCAATTGCCCGTACGCCACGAAAAGAACATGAAAATAAATGTATGATTAATTAATTAATTAATTGATTGTTAAAAAAGAGCAATTTTTATTAACGCAGAGAAAAATATTTGTTGTGATAATGATTTGTTTGCTATTGGCATCTTGTAGAAAACAATTAGACATTCGTAGTTCTAACTGTTTAAATTACAAAGTATTTTCAAGATGATAAATAACAAGGTGCTAATTTTTCATTTCATTTTATGCCTTTCATTTTAAGGTTTTTCAAAACAATCTAATTTACAATTGGGGGACAAGCAATGTTACAAATTATTCCACAACGTTCATCAGAATTTCAATAGTCAATGCATCGACAAGTCACTTTGTTATCACTTTTTATAGAATTTTTAGTGCAAAACTCCTGTAAGTCTTCGGCTAAATATAATATCCTTGAACGTTCAGTGTGATAAATTGAAATCCGATACCGATTTTATTTTTACCTATCAAGGGATGACAACATCTTAGAACACTGCCATGTATGTGATAATGTGACTGCCGACGGGATGAAAGATATGCAGACTGTAGAGGAATTACAGTTTGAAACTTGTCCTGATCATCAATGTCATGAAAGAGATTAGATCCTATTTCCATCAGGAATTGTAATGCATACCGGTTTTTCAGCTTCCTTTAAGTCATATATAAAAACTGTGAATTTCGGAATCATTAAAAATTTCAATTTCATATTTAAAATATAACAATTCCAATTATATAAAAACAGTCAATTGTAAATTTTAGCAGCTACTCTCTTTATTAGTTTTAATTAGTTTACTATTACTCAAAGAAAATATATTATATAGAAAAGTCACAGAATTTATTTTACATCCATGTTCTGTACAGTTTCTAATAAATTCTGTCCATAATTTTCGATTAAGTACCTGAAATTGACGGGCTTCATTTTGATTAGGCCAATTAAACTACACTAATTACAATATTATTTCAACATTTATCGAAACTTTTCAATTCATATCCCCTGATTAAATCCAAGTCAATCGCAGAAAATCAAACCGAAAAAAATAAAACTATCCGTCAAACATACGTGAAATGGGTTGAACGAGAGCTCGATTGACTGCACAGACAGGTCACAAGTGCAAAAGAGAAAGAAGGGAAGTAAGCATTATTTTACTCTGTCTTTTATAATATAACTGTGTCCGTTTCTCGTCTTTTCTTGGCTCGATCCGACTCTCGACTCTCATTTCGAGTCGTGATCGGAGTAATGAGCTTCGGTAGTATCGTTGCAACAAAACCGAAAAGGGGCGGGAGAGAGAGAACGAGTGAGAGAGACGGGGAGGGCGGGAGGGAGAGAGAGAGAGGCTTCCTTGGACGAATAGTCGCCGCGAAGAGCGGAGAATAACAAAAGTCAAACAAACAAAAATCCCAAGGAGCAAACAGAAACAAAATAAAACGACAACGAAAGTGTTGAGAGGCGCAAAGAGAGGGGACCGGAGGGACCGGAGGGGACGCTGCTTGATTATGGGGTGTCAAACAATCACGCTGATTGTACATTCTGCAACTGCAATATCCTTCTGTTTTGTCTGGCTACTCGCGCATCCGTTACTATATCGCACTTGGATTCGAATTATCCTCTTCCTTCGCGATTCCTTCCTTCTTTTTACTGATATTTTCGCGGCTTGTTTTGTTGTTGCTCCCGCGATGATGCTATAGGATCCATTACTGCACGTCCTCGTTGGCAGATGCAAAATTTAGACCCATTAAACCCGTCGATAGATCGTCCTAGAAAGGTTGTCTGATTTAGAAATACGCGTAACTACACTCAGAAAAAAAATATACTTACTTTAAGAAAACTGTACAAAGAAAATTTTCCTATTAAAACTAATAGAAAATCAATTAAAAATAAGAATATTCAGTTAGTATACAATAAATTTAAGTTTTTATATTAAAAGGAAATTAATGTTATGATAAGTCTTATCTCAGATAATACTAATCAGATTTCTATTGATCATTAGTATGTCTATTTGTAAATATAAATGGAATTATTTTTTAGATAAATATATGCTTTATAAGAATTATTTATTCTTATTATAAATAGAATTTCGTTTTGTCCATATAATGAATGGAAATCCTATTTAATATAAAGATATTACTATTAAATAGACAGTTTTCTGAGTGTATGCAGTCAATAAGAATAATTTATTGAAAAAGGTTCAGAAATAAGTTCACTTTGGATCATTGTTGCTGGGACTAATCATACGATTAATATTATTATATAAAATTTATTGCAACTCTTCTTCAATGAAAGGTGTATGAAAATTTAAAATTATCAAACTACTAATGAAGTAAATCTCATGACGAATCGTTTCTTCTACCAACAACTTTCCTTTTTTTGCTCGTTTTTATGAATATTATATCATCTTCTTTTCTTGATTTGAAATCAATGTTATATTACAACAAATTTGCTTTACTTCGAAGTGCTAAAGAACTGTTGAAAAACCTGAATAGTTCATGAACAATTACAATTCATCATTGTCGTCTATTTGATGCGTTAAAACGTACCAATAAATACCATCATAGTGGGGTGGGACGGGAAGGGGGAAAAGGCGTCGAACACAAATCCGCGGCATTTGTCGAGTGATTAACGTCGGAATTGCATATTACCGTGATTCTTGTCTCTCGTTCTTTTGTTTGACCATTCGGCTCATCTCGTCTCCCTCTGTTACTTTGTACGCGAATAAACAAGCAGAAGTTGAGGCAGCTTACCTATTTACCGAGATGCATCATCCGGCTACTTAGCTGTTATTTCAAAAAGGAAGCATTACGCCGACGGCGGGGCGAACAAACTGTGGGAGTTGACGGAGCCGTTTTCGCGATTCCCACGTGCCGTGAATTTTTATGCCACGGAATGCGCCGGGGTTCGCCGTTTCATCCACCGAAAGCTACTTTGTCATTTTTACAAACAACAAATTGTCCCGCGCGCTCGCTTTCGGTGGATAATCAACTCTTTTGTTCGAGGAATCGCCTTAAATGCAAACACGATTCACGAGTTTTCAGTAAATCCCTTTTCCTCCTTCTTATTTTCAATGTTTAACATCACATAAATACCAAAAATTAGTTTTTTTGCGATATATTGTATTTAATTTGAAATTTAATTACAAGTTGAAAATATTTTAATACGAAGGAACCATATGAGAAAAGAAATCCTGCATATAGCAAATAAACTGATTGACTGTTTAATTAAAATCTCCTTAATAAATTTCTTACATTGTTGGATTATGTTATAATTAAAGATGCGAATATCCGAAATAATTTTTTTCACCTTCAGCGTTGTTTCAAAGCATGCAAGTGTCGAAAAATATTTCCTTTAGCAAAGCTTAATACGAATAATATCACATGAGGTTATGATAATGATTTTCGCCGTGTTTCGAGGGTGTGACTGCACGATAGGAGTGTAGGTGACACTTTGCTAATTGCTTCTCGTAACCCCCTTTAAGAAAGTAACCCTTAATCCGGCGACTCCGTAGTCACGGGATGTCGTAACTTGGGTTCAAAAGCTTCAAGGACTGACACTGGTTAACCGCGCGTAAAGATGTTGGGCATATTATCCGTAAACGCACTTCTTTTCCAAAAAAGCATTCCAAGTTTACGTTCTAAGAAAATCATTATAACATTCGCAAAGCTCCTCCAAAGCAGCGTCCTTTTATTTTATTTATTTACATTTAATTTAGGGCAAATGAAAACAACTAAGTAGGAGAGACTTTCGAAACAATGAACAACTCTGAAAATGACCAAATGGAGTTATCAATTTTTCATAATTATTTTCAAAATTCAGAGAACTATTTTCCAGATTTTTTTCTCGTCTTTATTTTTGCTAATAAACTAAATCGTTTTCTTTTACATACAGCAATTCTTACCTAATTATTTCTGGCTCACCTAATAAATATTTAACTATTTCTAAAACGTCAAAAACTGTAGAGTAGAGTTAGAATATTAAATTCAACTAGAATGTTTCCAGAAATGCGGCGAAATATCAAGCGCAATTGCAGACTGTGAAAAAGCGTACGAAAAACTGATCCTCAAATTCGTGGAAATATGATTAATTAGAGAGTTAAATAACGCAATCGAGTGGGGGGGATGGCGCGGGAGAGGAGGATTTGATTGTCGTGCGTAATTGCAACCCAGGTCTAATAATTGTTAGATATAATGACTCGTTTGGGTTATTCGTACCGAAGCAAAGTTTAGCTAATTTTCTTGCAAACGATTATCCGTACCCCGAATGTTGAAAAGACGAACGTGACCGCACGACTTAATTAAACCCGTAAATCTGTCGACTGTCAACGACTTTCCTATTGCTGTTTGCTTTTACTTCACCTGCTACTTATTCATTTCGCCATCATCCTGACGTTCTATTGTTTCAATTAGAAGTACTTTAGGCCTTAAATTGATATAAGATTGCCTCCCGTCGATCGCTCAAGGTAAACTCTTCTCATTTTTTTGTTACCTCTTCTCTCCTTTTTTTTCTTTTATTATTTTGCCCGTTTCTTGTTTTATTGCAAAGAAAAAACAAAAGAGGAATTCGTTTAGAAATCGTTTGGACTCTTATTCCCCGCGGGAGTTAATAAGGTACACTATAAATATCTGCATACGAATGTAATGACGACTGACTCGTGTTATTCTGCTTAACGTTTCTTCCCCGTTACTTTGCTAAACCATAAACGACATTGCACTTTGCGGCGAAACCCAAGGCGTGCATATCACAGCCAGTTGCAATGTCTAATCGTGAGAAACCAAGGCGAGCACACTTTGCTTGCAATATTGCAAAACTTCAAATCATGCATTTTCATTTCCCCGGACGCTTCTCGATGTTTTAAGTAACAATTTTAGGCCAGAGTTGTTTATTGTTGCGACTAATCATGGTTTTTGTTTTAATTTCATCATGGCAGATTGCTGCGTATGCATGCTAACACAGCGACTGCAATTGTTACATTTTGCAACTGTTTGTAAAGTTTGCAAAAAAAACTACTTTAACTCTATGATACAATCAATTTGATATTTTACAAATGTTCTTATAAATGGGTGAACATTTTTGGCTAATTTATCTAGATTGCAATGGATGCTGACTTTAAATAAATAAAAAAAATTTTTTGAACGATATGTTATCATTAAAAGAGGGGAAATATTTTTTTCTACTACATATATTAAAGGTTCACTTTGCAAACTTCACCTCTACGTGTCACTGTGATATTATAATTGACTAGGAATCTTAATTTGATATTTATTATCACTGGAATTTGAACTAGATAGGATAATATAATCAGTCTAGGAATTGAGATGGAAATCTAATTTGTTATCAAAGTCGAATCCCCAAAGAAACAATCCGATCCGTTACAATATTGTTTGCATGAATTTTTTTTCTTAAATGTTGCTTTGTTATAATAAAAGTTAATTTGATAAATGTCATTGCACGACAATTCTGTTCGGGAGTTTTTCTAACTGGAAAATGTTATTCTATATTTTTACTTCTGTCATTTAATTGAATATTCTGAATCAACGTTTTTGCGGCAGGACAATCAGTCGGTGTGCATAAAAAAGCATACAGACGTATTCAGTGAAGTGTTGAAAATGTATATAGCTGCCTATTCTTGAACATTACCATCGTTTTCGTTTCGCATCGCGAACAAAGTGGTGAAAACTCAAATTCGTACGTGCGTGTTATTTGGATCGGTTCACACGGTATCGCGGATGAAAGCAATAAAAGTAATGATAAAAAATGAAAATAAAAATGTCTTTCAAGAACAATCAACTGTTTGGCCTACTGTCACTGCTTACCGCTCTTTCCGTCACCTCTGTACACTTATCGTCATTCGCTTTTAACATTTTTATACTTCAATTTTAAGTGATCTTTGTCTAAGCAAATGAAGTCCTAATCGGTTGCGAAGATAATTTTTGCTTGGCTTAGAATATAAAGAACATTTAGACGATTTTTTTTTTTTTTTTCGGTGATTTGTAAGGCGTCGTTGATAAACGCGCATAATGGTTTTAATTGATGATCTCTCGATGCTTATAATCGGGGAAAAAGCGTGATCAATTGATCATTCTCGCTTTCATCTTTGCAGTCTTTCAGGTTCATAAAAGTTTCATTGAATGTATTAATAGTTTTTGCGATTGCTTCGGCAAGTTCAAGGCACCTTTTGTTTTAAAGAAAACAAAAGGAAATTTATAACTTTGACGCGAAAAGCATATTTTCACTTGGTATAATTTAGAGAAAATGATTGTTAGTAAAGGGGATACACACACCAAACAAAGCAATTAAGAATTCTAGTATGTGCTAAATTTTAATAATCAATTGGTAACAGCAATTAAATATTTTTCTCAGCGTACGAGTCTACTTATGATCTTAGAAGATAATGCAATAAATTTAATTATAAGGTAATTCTGCGTATAATGCATATAATAATTATGGAACGTTTGAAGAAGGATACTTTTGTACAAAAATATTGTGGTGATTTTCATTGATAAAAAAATCAACTGAAACCGGCAATTATGCAATTTCCTATACACGTAAACACGTGACTTGAAAGTGACGTAAAAATACTATCAGAATACGTTGCTATTCCATTCATACTTGTGGCTAAGTGGCTCTTCATTCATATCGAAATAAGCCCCTGAATATGGACGTCAGCCTGCGAGCAAGAAAGCGAAAACGTCAGCGTGGATCAAAAGGCGTAAGATATCGAACAAGAACACTCAAGGGGAAGCAGAACAAGATTTCTTGCACATCATTTTAGTTATCCCGTTCCTTTTTCTCCGCGTCTGTCTTTGGTGGGATAAGTTTACGCAGGGCCTAAGTTCAGGGCTTATTGTTCGCCAATACCAATTTCGCGTAGCTTGCGTGCAAAGTACACGATTGAATAACCTTGTGAACGCATTTTAAAACACATTTCCTTTACATTTTTTCTCCCTCTTAATTCAACGGATGACTCGAGTCTTAAATTTTGGGCACAAAAATGCTGGTATCCGAGGAAGAAGCAAAAGGGGAATCAAACACGAACAGGATGTTTGGAATTACTATGAAGTCTTTTCAAAAATATTATTAATATGTGTATTATGTCACGGGTTTTGCAAAATGTTAAATATTTAAAATTTACTATTTTTCAACGAGAGGTCTAAATTATTTAATACCTGGCCTGAATAAGCAATTTCAAGAAATATTGAGAAGCGAGAAATAATTTCTAATGAAGATCTCATTTCAATTGAATATAAAATCTAATAAGTTTGTTTCTCATCTGAAAGCTGCCGTGAAATATAATATTGAATCAAATGTAAAAATTATTGCGAAGTTTCAAACGAAATCCAACATTGAATTTGTAAATTTACTACATTAATAAGACATAAAAACTTCGTTACACTTATTGCATAAAATATAAAATAATGGACGAGGGTGACTGCAGGCGAAGAACTGAAGACAAACGCAGCACATATACTTGGAAAAAAAATAATAGTAATATTTGAAACATTTTATATTAATTTAGAGATATATCGGAGAAGTGAACATTTTTAATAAGAAATAAATAACATTATTTATCAACAATATTATTTGTAATAAACAAAATACATTGTTGTATGAAAGATAAAAGTACAGGAAATGATCTACAGAGACCAAAATGAAGAAAGAAAGCACGGTGGCTAAATAATTCGATATTGAAATTACAAAAATAAAAAGTATACTTGGATACTTTTTGCGCGTTGCACTGCGCGCACATAATATCGTATATGGATTGATAAACTTGGCTGGCGTGTTTTCTTCAATTTCGTTTCATTAAATTATGCAAATAATAATCGCGTCTCCGTTGTCGTGTCTCACTCTGCTCACTTTCCTGAGCAGAAACACTATCTCCGAGATGGGTGGGATACTTTATATAAGAAGAAATCGTTGATGGTAAGTGATACGCGATGACGGCAAGAGTTTCCTGAACGATCGTATGTATAGGACTTCTCTTTTGCAGCGACACATGCCATGTATGAATATCGATATTTACGTATAGCTATATGTATATCGCGGCGCGGCACCGACGACGCAATATCGACTTATATTACACGACCGAACGAGCATCTATCTCGGTGGGAACCGAAGCCCCACGTGCTTCTTCTCTTATTCTCCTTTTCCTTTTAGCTTTCTATCTTCCTTTTCCTAATCCTTGAAGGCTTTATTTTAGAAATCGACGAGCTTCCGTGAAATTGACATTCTCAAATGATTTTATAAGTTTATGTTAACATGTGTGTTTCATAAACAATTATTATAATTTCTAATGATGCCAACATAGAGCACCTAATTTACAGCGAATTATCATATAGTTTCTCCTTATTTTAAAATATTTTTACTGGTTTGTTTTTAATATAATTATAATAGTTATAAATTTATTGTGTGTAACATAGAAAATGCAAGAGGTTGAAAGTGATTTCTAAAATCAACACTTTTTACTAGCATGCACAAAAGAATGTTCAAAAATAGTAAAAAAAAAGATAAATGTTAAGAAATGACATGATATATAGTAGTACCCTTAATGCAAAAATGTTTGCTTACATTTATATCCTGTAACTTTATGCTTGTAATGATATCTATCGACTAATATTTCCTTTTATGAAATTTGAACTGAATTAGATTTATGAAGGCTCCAATTTATGTTTACATTTCATGCGAAATTAACCTGCAATGTTGCATAACATAGTTAATCTACTATTTTACTTCGTGGAATATACTTATACCTCTTTACAATATATTAAACATTTTAATGAAATAAGTTGTTTCAAATTACAAATAAAATGTAAGAAATTTATAAATATTAGAAAAAGAGCATACAAGTCCTCTTAAAATTCGACTTTAAAGTCTGAATTTTGAATTAAAATTTTGCAAATTTGAAATATATTGTACATATTATCTTGATAAAAGTGTATCAATGATATGCACCACAGGGAAAAAGTAAATTTATTGTCTTATAGACGATCATACATATACCTAAATCAAGGAATCTTTATTATTATAATGTCTTAATATTATTTAAAAAACAAACTAAGTAAAAAAAATTATTTGAAAAGTGTGACATTCTTATGGGTCACAATTTATGAATTCATCGAAAGAATGTACAAGTAACCCTGCGACCAAAGAAACTCCGACCGAGCTGTTTACTACTACTCTGCGGGTGTGAAACCACAGCAAGGTGGTTTTGATGCTTAGTCCACGACCAGCCATCTACTTAACGTAACGTTCATCGACCGCTGTGCTCATTTCGACGTTTCTTGGTTTCATTTCATCTTCAACCCTTCATTACCCTTCGACACCCCACTTGTTCCATTTTTTTTTAATTTACACTTTCTTATTTTGATTTTATACCCTTTATTTGTCTAATCTACATAAAAAAAGGATAAGAAGAAGTTAACTATTTTAGCTACAGACTCATATTCATAAAAAAGTAAAATATAAAATATCAATCCTAAGCAATTAAAAGCTTACTTTGTATATCGCCGTAAAAGTTATATTAATAATATTACTAACAAATAATCTAAAAATGAAAAGTCAAACACTTGCGTTTGTTTTTTTCCTTAAATTAATTCTAGCCAACTGCTGTTCATTCTCAATATATCTCAATAATAAAAAAATTGTTCAAAATATATGCACGCAGATGTCCACGCGATCTTTCGGTTGCAGTCATTAAAATCCTGACGATGGGCCATCGAAAGACAACAAAAAATAATAATAAAAAAAATGGGGGGTAGAATGGCTGCCGGTGCATGCATTTGACACCTATTCTTCGGCATTAGATTACCATAAAAATGACACAACTGTTCATTCCGCGTACAATTACTGGCTGAGCAGGGCCTTTCAAGTCTACTCGTTTCGGTCTTATTTCGTTCCTTTCTCTCCTACTTCCATTTTGGACGCCGTGTCTTCTTTTCTACCACCTAAAAAGTAAGGACGAACGCTCTAAGGGAATTATTATTATCATCCAACAGATGGTCGTTTGTGTACCGGCGCTGCCCTTATTGGCCTTATTGCCCCTATTACTCCTACCACCGTGCGCGCTGTCGTTGTTTTGTTATTGTTGTTGTTCCAGTAATTGCGGCCACAGATACGGAACGATTTCAGTAATCTCCCGGACGCCTCTTGTGTGCGCTCTTAGAGCACACACGTACACGGACAAACCCGCGTCCTTGTCTATCTCCAAAGCGGTGCCCTTTGAAAAAAAGCAAACTTCCGTCGGTCATTTGATCGAGGGCGTAACGTTGCTTTTCGGTTATTTGGACTCAACTACAACCTTGACCTTTCGGTCTAATTTGCCACTTTGGCAGGAAGAACTGGGTGTTAAGGAAATTCTAAAAAGAAAGGTAAAAGAAAAAAAAAAGATTGGTACGATGGCGACTGTCAATTTTGCAATGTTGCTACGGTCTGTCTTTAAATTGGAAATTTCACGTTTTAATTCATTTACATAACGGTCGCATGCTTACAGATTAAATATATAACACTGGAAATGTAACGTGAATAATAAAACGGCTTGATGAAAACGCGAACATTTCGCTTTAAATTACCGTGAATCTTAAAAATGCTTACAATCATTACCGGCTCGAAACAGAACGGAAATGACAAATAGGGCCGTTATAAAACTTTTATAAAGCTATCAAACGTACTGAAATTACGACGACCATACTTTCGTTTCAATTAATAATTTAACACTTTATTGGTACGTAAGGCAAAAATAAATAATTATATGATTCTGAATATTTCACAAATTGTAGTCGACCAACTTTATCAATGGAAGCGTAATGATGTAACGCAAATGATCTCTCGTTCGGGCCAATGAGTTTGTCAATGAAAAAGAAAAAGAAAGGAGCAAATAAAACCGGAGACCTTTTTCCCACGAAGGAGGTACATTTGTTGGACTCATCGTCCGGGAGAAGATGCGATCAATTCTTGCTTCTCAATTGTGCCGATCGAAATATTGCGGTTCTTTTTCAATTTAGGACTCATTATTGACTTTATTATGTTGAAAAAATTATCATACAACTTTTCGCGCATTTTACAAAAATAATAATGAACGGAATAAAAACCGAACTGCCGTGAGAAAAAGGAAATGCAACTGATCTGTTTCCTATGAAAAGGAAAAAAAAGTTCACACATAAAAAAGTTAATTATTTACCTTTGTTTTATAAAAAAAAGAACATAGAATCAATGCGGACAACATTATCATTCCTTAATTTAAATTGAATTCCGCTTATAAATCAATTTAATTAATTTATTCGTAGCAATTACTTAAAGGGTTTTTATGTAGGTAACAATGCTGTTGATCTTGCATCAATTTTTAAATAACGTACAATTAAATGTCAGTGTAATTTGCATACTTATTTATAATATATCATATTACGAGATTCGCACCAATATACTCACAAAAAGTTCACGTCAAATTGGATAATTATGTGATTTAAAATGTCTCTTTTTTTTAATAAAAAAAACTGAAGCTTATTATATGTTGTTCTCTACAGCATGCAATTACTTTTTTATTTTCTTCTTCAGAAAAAATGTTAATGTAATTTCGTGAATGAATTTGTTTTCCAGATACAAATCCCAGCGCGGTTGAATGGACGTATTCCTCTTCGGCGGCGTCCTCTTATCCAATTCCACCGGGAAGTGGAGGTGGAGGAGGCTCATATTCGCCTATTCCAGGTGGTGCATTTTCTTATCCTACGGAACCTCTTACGCACCATTCGACTACTGAACCGGTACCTATATCATCAACTGGTAAGTAAAATGTTGCAATTAATTGCCATGTATAAAACGTTAAATTTCTTTAAACGTTTTCAACACGGGAAAAAATAACGGCATAGGAATAACATTGCTAGACAATGTTGGCCATACGCTGTTGATCCTACATGGTGAACCAGTAACAATTATGCTGTGAATACAGTGAACCGTGCTCTGTCGGTAAAACAGTCATATAATTTCGGTAAAACAAAAGAAGGCGTGCTGTTAGGTCAACGCAATACACCGTGTTGATCTTACATATTTTGTCTATGTTGAATCAATGCCATTTTGCTGTGAACCCTATGGCGTATTTTTTCCCGTGAAGCTAAATTTAATATGTAATTAAACATGTTTTGGAAAAAAAAATTTTCTAGTTTCAAGAATTACATTTGATTTAAGTGTCTTACGGTCAATTGAAATTCAGATGTATGTCGTATATTATTGGAATAAGAAAGACATCACGAAGGAAAAATAATTTAGAATATCTGGATATTTTAGGAATCAAACCCTAAGAGAAATCGTTTTTAATCGGTTGGTCCAGAACTTGACGGAATAAAAATCTGCTTAATAAAGAACAATTAAATTTAGTTCTTCCAGATGGCCAGCACCAAGATGCTTACACGCCAAATTGCGTTTCAATGTACTCCAGTCATGGATCCAGTGGCACGTCTTGCACTCCAGGAAAAGCGGTAGCAGTTGCCGCTGCGGCTGCAGCAACTGCTGCAGCCGCAGCCGCGGCAGTGGAGGCGGAAATCTTCGGCGGGGGTGGTAGTGGTAGTTGCAGTAGTCCCGCGTACCATTATCCCGTTTCGAGCACGTGGACTCCTGGACCCACTGGCGCAACGCCAGTACCCGTCGCCGCGACGCACAACTATAACCCTAATTACCAGAGTTACTACAACAATCCCCCCGCGCAAAACTACATCAGTCCCCCGCCGCCAATGGTCCTCTATCCGCAATTATACAGTACCGTCAATCAGAATCAAATACACCTACACTTGCACGGTGATCTCAATGAAGATCAAGTGACAATCGCAAGTGGCAACCTCACCATCAGTAGCACCAATCGGTTAGAAATCGGTGTTATGGGTGAAGAAAATGAACAAAGGAATGATGTCTGGAGACCGTATTAAATGTACCGCTAAAGATTAATTGTAATATTATCATATCTTTGTGGAAATATTTATTTAAAAACAATGCGACGAAAGTCTGTGGAAAATTCTTGATAATGTTTTTCGTTTCAATATTATAAATAATTTTTTTATAAATATATCATTTTAATATATGTTGAAAAATGCTATTATATTTATTTATTATATTAAAACTATATTAATGATAATACAATAACACTTTCCTCTGAGTAATATCTACTTTACTTTTTCCATTTTCATAATTTATGAATAATTACTTAATTTCGCTATAATTTGAAAAGTAATTGTAACCTTTAACACAGATTTTTGTCAATCTTTTTTTACTTTAATATTTTCATAAAGAAATTTGAAACAGAATTCCTCATGAGATTGTAATTTAGAAATTGATAAGTTATATGTGTGAATACGAAAGGAATGTGTATAATATATATAAATTCATGAGAAATTCTGATATTAAAATCATGTAAAATTGCAACAGATGTGTAAACGTAGTACGATTTCACTGTGATCTTCCACAGAAGTCGTTGGTAGATGTGAAGAGTAGAAATTAATTGTTATTAAGGCAAAAAATGGAGAATTTTTATGTTTACTATATAGCATAGATTATTATTAATCATTTTATGATAAATCAATTTATCAAATTTTAATGGTATTGAATTATGAGATAATTTAATTGTTTTGCTTTCCAGTTTTTAAATTCAAAACAAAATTTATATAATAGAATCCTGAATTAGACTTTAACATATTAATTTCTACTTTGTCATCTTAGTACACGTAAAAAAGTTTTACAAAATTTATTGTACTATATATTATTGGCGTGATATAATCCATAGTACCAACACAATTACTATACCACTATAATGTTTTTCATACGATATAGTACAAAATATTATATAATATTGTATTATTCATCATAATTATAAACAAGTTCGCGGTATTATATGAAGAAATGTACTAAGTTGTATATTAACATTAATATAATTCTACAGTAATTATTGCGGATTATATCATGGCGACATAATACAGTATAGTATTTTTTAATATAACTTTTTCCACGTGTGGATTCACTCTGTGTGAAACAATAAGTTTGTATGTTGAACTTGATTCGAAATTCGTTATTGTGATAAGTATAATCACCTTCATGTGAGGTTTATATTTTCAGTGAATAATATCAGTAGGAACAAGCTATAAAACAAGCAGTGTTAGTTAGGAGGGAGTTGCGAGAAAGACTGTAATTAAAAAAATATTTAATCCCAAAACAACTGTAAACTTTGCCGAAAATTTTCGTAAATTACACTCGAAAAAAAAAGATTTAATAATAATTACTGTATCTTTTAATGTCAATGATATCATCTATGGTATTTCAAAAAATTATTATATCGCTGTAATAACGTATGAACGGTGATATATTAAAATATTATTATTTATTATAATTCATGGCACTATATATTATAGATATATTTAAAATATGATGATAAGAAACAATTTTTGAGTATATTTTGCAGATACTATAAAGGATATCCTAACGATACTGAAAGGTATAGAAATTCTTATATTTTCTTTTTATATATTGAACTAAGATTGAATATGACTGAGGTTTCTTAAATTCTAATCTGAGTTATTCTAATCATAAATCTTAATGACTGATGCCATATATCTTCGGTAATGTTTCAGCAATGTTAAAATTTGTTTTGTGATCTTAAGATGAAGTTTCAAGTTTGCTGGAACGATTTAGTTTTTTTATTGATATATTTTTTGTACTAATTTTTTCTTTAAAAAATAAAGCAGTATTCTATATTTGAATGAATATTCAAGTAGAATTATAACATGTAAATCGTATTGTCTAGAATCTTTCTTCCATCTCCAAGCAAATGAAAACTAGCAGATATATTAAGAGAAGTCATAAGTATACTAGGTTAATAATTAAATGATAACTCGTATATATTAATTCATATTGCAACAATTAAATGAAAATTT
This sequence comes from Leptoteleia sp. ZL-2020, assembly GCA_022817305.1. NCBI lineage: Eukaryota > Metazoa > Arthropoda > Insecta > Hymenoptera > Scelionidae > Leptoteleia > Leptoteleia sp. ZL-2020. Next base: position 18,745 of record JABFPN010000131.1, on the reverse strand, counting down.
TTATATATAAAATTACAAAATGATAAAAATTAAGCAAATAAGATGATATTGAAGAATTAAAAAAATTTATTAATTTAATGCATAGATCATTATATTTTTCGTTTAGATTTTACAATTAAAAAAATATAGAATTTTGATTAATTCTTTGCACACAAAAAAGTAAAAAATACTTCAAATTTATTACATTATACCATTAATTATATATAAAATTTAAATATACAATTAAAATATATGAATGTAAATAATATACATATCTTGTAGAGAACAGATCTCTGAACTTCCGTTCCTTATGAGATATAGAATATAAGAATAACGTGTAATAAAAATTTAGTCTAAATACTGAAAATGTTCTTCGTGACTGTAGACTTGACACTTCACCATAAGAGTAGTGTGTATTGTGATTATTCTAAATGGTAAAACAGGGTGAAAATGTGAATGAATTTTTTATTTTATCGCGGAAATTTTCGACATTGTGATCATCGTTATTGTCTTCGAGAAGTGTTTAGGTGACGTATATTGCAAGTCAAGGAAAACTCAACACATTAATAAACGACGATACTTTTCGCTAATGGATTCGCTTATACGCACGAAGATACGTAACAAAGTCTTAGGTCTTATTCATATTGTACATAAACACATATTTTTTATGAAATAAATTTTTGCTGAATTCGTTTCCAAATTCGTTTCCAAAAAACAACATAAAATACTAATTCATTCATTTATGATTTTTTCTGACATTGTGCATGTGACGTTTGACAACTAATTATCTTTAGGTGGTTCTTGGTTATAAATAATTATGTACGATTAATTTAAATTCATTTTTAAATACTATCCTTTGTATAAAATAATTTAAATATTTTACTATTTAAAAATAACTCAAGTATCTTTTCTGGTTTAGTCAAATCAACCCCAGTTATATTTTAAGTCTAATTGTATTTTTTCGTTTCTCGCATAAGTTTTGATTTGAATTAAAACATTATAAATTTATTAAACGATTAAAAAATGTTAAACAAATAAATCTGATTTCTTGTACATAAAAATAACTGTAACTTAATGTATTAAAATGTATATAAATATCTGGTACATGAAAGCATGATCGAAGATGCATTAAAAAGGAAGTGAACGCATGCAAAATTAAATAAAAATAGAGTGACTTGGTAACTAATTCTGAACATTCCTTTCTTGAAAAACGACTCATGCGTTAAGGGTACGCGCAATGTCTTCTTTCGATCTCGAGTTTCCTACCTCAAAGCCGGTCTGTTAATCACGATATTGTCTCAAGTTATGTTTTAATTTAAGAACAAAAAGCATCCAACATTCCATGTAACTTCGCATTTTTCAAATTCATTCGTGATTACTCATAAAACACCGGCGTCGATAAAGTTTCGGAACAACCAATAAAATAATAATCAAATTACAGCCGCAACATTTTAGCAAAATGTCATCCCCGTTTCGCCATGCCTTTTGCTTAAAATATACGAGTATAATTTTTTACGAGCGTGGCGAGTTCCATTTAATATTTGAAAGTTGCTTGAACCAAGGAAGCGTGCGGCCTACAGCCTATGCCTGTGGTTGCTAAATTCTTGTTTTCTCCTCTAGCACGATGCATTTTCCTTTGTTCTTCCACGCTTTATATATTTATTTACAATTAAATTTTTACTCTGCTATCACACTAGTACTGTCCTAAACCTGCAGCTGCACAGGCATATAAACGTATCAATATAAGTTCTGAGATTACAGAATTTGTTTAAGCCAACTTTAATTCACTTTTGTAACATTTGTTTGCCTGTAAAATGTTATTGACAGTCATCATAACTTTATAATATATTGTACTGAAAATTGTTTTGTGACTCAGACATTCTAATCCAATGATTGCATTATTTTTTATTGAGTAATATAAATTAATATTACTTTCAAGAAGATACATCAATATAAAAAACTACTATTTTTTGTTTTCAATATGGATATATAACAGAAAATGTCTTCATATCCTATTATTTTTTCGTCCGTCGTGATTTTCTGATTTAACAATTCGCATTTAAACTACAACAAAAACGCATGAATTTTTTAATTTTATCATTGACATTTTATAGTCCAAAGTCGTTATTGTAACTCTAATAGAACCTCGACGAATAAAGCTAAGAAATAAAGCACGTCGCCAAACACTCATAAGCTTGATTCTTTACGAGGCATTGATGACTTGGGCTCGTCCAACCGCAGACAAAACACTCGCGAAACTCTCATTTCAGTTCCTACTCCTTTGCTTATTTACTCTCCAATCATTTCTCATTTTAGAACAATATATGTCCTTTTATTGCTGCGTATGTTATCATTTTCATGCCGAAGGGGTCAAAGCGTTATTCCTTATAGGACAGTTTTGACACCGATATTGTTTCACACAAAAAGCATGCCTCATCTTCGAGCGTATTCGATTATACGCCACTATTTTTCAACTTGCGACACTACAGAGTAATCTAATATTAATTAACAATAACGATACGAGTTGTCTCCTGACAGCAATAAAATATGATTACGTTAGTCAAGCAAATACTTACTCACCGTCCAAGTGTGACAAAGTGATAAAATGACAAACTAGCTGAAACTAAATACCTGATGTTGAATACAATGGTTCAAGGCAAAACCGCCAACAACAGTTAGATTTTATACATACTTGTGCATATATATATATATATATTTATTTATTTATATACATATGTATCAAAATAAATTATTTCGTAACGTAACATAACTCACTATTTTGAATAATACTTTTTTTACGTACAAGTAGACCTTTTTGTATTGAGTATGCCAATATTTATTATTTATTTAGTATAAGTTTAAATATATAAATAAAAAAAATAATATTAAATTCTTGTTTACGTTTTATCGCACACATTTTTATGCAGAAGATTAAGGAACAAAGTAGCTCAAAAATATGTCATAATTAATTAATGATTGAGTAATAATAACCATTCTCAATTATATTTCAATCTCACTCCATAACAAATTGTTTCTTAAAAATATTTGATGAAATGTAAATCTCAAGTAATAAAAGATAACTACAATATCAAATTTTAAATATTTAATATAATATAGAATAATTAATGACAACGAATACTGATGTTCCAATAAATATATACAATATAAAAACTTCAAAGATGAAGTTTGCGACTGTTTAATGATTCGTTAAACCGTAAAGAACTGCGATACGATGAAATAGCGCCGAGAGCCTTTGCTTAAGATGCGAGTCAATCGCGTGTTGTCTCGTCAAGATCCTAACGCCGCCCACAAGGACCGGAAGTAACGGCGCCAATCGCTTATCCTGCGCAACAAAAATTTGTCCCGTACAGTCAAATTATCTATAATAATCCAGACGCTAAATTCTGACAATCTCTTTCTAGATTACAACTAGAGTTTAACATTTTTTCAATTCTAGTACAAATTGTAAAGATTATTGATGAAATTGTGATATTTCACAATGATATGATATTTCCTATTTTTTGGAAATCGTACAGATTTATTGTCTATGTCTAAATGTGAAATTTGTTTGAAACATGAAAATCTTAATTGGCTGTCAAACTAAAAATACATATATAAAAATTGATACTATGCGTAATCAGTTTTAATTTGTTATAAAATAAATAAAAATTAATATTAAAATTATATCATATTAATCATAAATTAATCAGTTAAAATGATTACCGGAAGTTGAAGAATCAATTCCAAAACTGTGTCCAAAATTTCTGCCCAAGCTACTCGCCTTGCTTCACTATCTTTCGGTATATTCGGGAAATTGTCATCTTTCATTTCACATTCGTGCACTTCTTTGCCTTGGTTATCATCATTTTTAAGGAAGGGATTGATTCTAAAACCTCGTTTACTTCTCTCGTATTCTGCCAAAAGAACCTTCAAATCTAATGGATCCGTGTTTTGTGAATTTTGCTGTACTTGAACTTCAACGTTCTCAAATTTTACAGAAGAATGAGACGTTAAATAATCCTGATTTAAATCACAATCTTTCGGCACTTCCATGACAGATCTCGAACGGAGTGGCGAAGACGTAGTGGACAACAAGGAAGAAGACGGTGGATCTGCCTTATCCGTCTCAAATTTCTTCCTATTCCGACAAATTAAAAGACAATCGTCGCTCATTCTCCTGTTCAAGTGACGTCCTTTTTTATACTGTTCGATATCACTCGCAAAATAAATTATACTCTCACTACAACTGAAAGTATTCGAGTGTCGCACAGACGGAAGATTCCCCTTATAGATACTGTCAACCGTGCTGCGAGGTCGATCGCTATATCTATATTGATTATGATCATGACTCGAAGTTGAGCACGAGCTTTTTGGTGGATCCGGGGTATAAATATAACGTTTGGATTCAACGTAATTTTCACTACAAAAATTAAACGTTTCTAATTAGCATTCGAATCGAGTTTGAAAAATTCATATTCTTAATTGAAGAAAAATGCATTTAAAAAATGATATTCATAAAACTGGTATTAAAAATCTAGGTACTTCGTTTGTTAGCGTAACATCAATGTCAAAATTTCAAATAAATAATTTACTGAATTACCTTTGACTAGAGGTTCTGCCTGAACGATTTAAATAATAAATCCTCTCGCTGACAGAACCCAATCTGGAAACGGGTCTAGAATAATCTGTTTCCGGTTCTGATTCTGGACCGGAATCTGTAGAGTATTCTTCAGCGGCAAAATCCGAGAACCTGAATGACTTATAATCCTTGTCTTTCTCATATTCAATATTCAACTCTTCCTCTGGTCCACTTTCCTCTTCGCCATTAAAATTACCTCCATCTGCAATCTCATATTTCTGATCTTCATCAATGTTTTCCGTTCCCGAAAGTCTGGAAGTTGATGGAACCGCAGTTGTGTCCTTCAAATCGTGCAGATCCTCGCTTTTAATTTCTACTAAATCATCTGGTTGTGATACCAAAAGAAAGATTTTTCTGTCTGAAAAATTGTCCACTTGTGTGTACTTTCCATCTAGGTCATTGATAATATCAATGTAAACATTAACTAAGTCATCGAAAGTGATTCGGAGTAGGCGCAATCGCTTGAGTAAAATTCGATATTTATTGTCAGTAAGAGTTCGATTTGTGTTCAACAGGCTCTTGACGGTATCGGTATCAATATTCAGTTCTTCAATATCTCGAACAATCAGTTCGAATAAGCTCATAATTTTGATGAAACGCGAGGTTGCAGCTTGTTTATACAAGTTTGCTGGTCTTTGCAAATTGATTACCTTTTGTATAAGAAATTTCAAACCTGGTCGGGAGTCAAATTTCATTGCAGAAGCGTACGAAAGGTCTAAAGCCATGTAAAAAATGTCAGTTTGAGAAGATTTCAAGTTTCCGATGGATTTCTTTTCGGGCGACAATATAAAAAAATTTGTCATCAACTGAGTCATGCCGCAACTGTAAAAGTAGAGGATATTTAATGTTACTTTAACGTATATATACTACATTCATATAATATTTAATGTAATATCACTTAATCATTATTGAAGTATTCAAAATTTACAAATATATTAAATCCTTACCTAGAACTTAGAGTTTTGCCTTGCAAAAGAACGCTAGAGATACAATGAAGAAGCATTCTATGTACCAGAAGAGCTACCACCAAGACTTTTAATTGAACCTTCACAACGTAAGATTCTGGATTTTGAGTCGATGAGATCATTGAAGGATACAAAAGGAAGACATAAGATTTTTCATCTGTTGAATGACTAATATCTTCTTCTCGTTGCCAATCCAATAAAAAGACCTAGAGATAAAAAATTTAGTGAAATCATTTGTTCGAAGGAGCGCAGACGTTTCCTCGAACAATTCTAGTCTAAAAAAATAGAGCATTGTTATTGTGGCTTCTGAACAACATTGCTATTTTTTGGCTCAGGCTTTCTTACGTTGGTAAACATTTATTTAAAACTGGATGCCATTGAGATTTGTGAAATCGTTTAAATTATTTATAAATCCAGTCATTCATCAAAGCAAGATAACTTCTTTTATTTTCTGAATAAGATCATGCATTTTAATATTCTGAAATCATATTATTTACATTATGCTTCAAAACCATCCTGATTTAATTCTAATACTAATTTTGCGGTGATGACAGCACGTCACAAGTATATACACAAGATAATGCAAATAATACTTTACGAATAAATTTGCTTTTCAAAATAGCAATAGTGTACGTGCAATCATCTACTTAAGCTATTGTAATTTTTGTATTACACACCGTTGTATCAACTTTGTAATGATTTTTACAATTACACGAAGAGAAATTGTAAGCTATTAAATTTGTGAACAGTAACACAAGAAGGTCATAAATGTAATTTCAATTAATTTAAAACTATTGTCAAACGAACTTTTACGAGCAATAAAATATTTGCTTGAATGAAATTTCCTCTTCGTGCATTAATATTCAAATACAGTATTATATATAGTGTAATTATATAAATTGAATTAGGGAAAATGATTACATATTATAAACAGTTTGAACAACTGTTTATATGTATACAAATGACGCTATCACAAATGAGACAAAAGACATTAGGGTAACCGGGACAATTTGCAAACAAGATGTCGTATTATTTTTAGATAATGAAATGTCAATGACTTATTGTTAAAAATAATTTTTTACGTTTCTCTGGAATTGAAAAAAAGTTTCCAGATAATTTAATACATTACATACTTTACAATACACAAATGTTAGTCAGAGACATTCCATCCGAAACACGCACAGGTTCTATATATAATACATATGAAATAAAAATCTAGAAGAATTTTAAGTGGACTGTTAATTAATTAAGAGGAACCAATATTTAGTGAATTTATGAAAATATATGAATGAAAATATAACTACCTAAATAATGTAAATTTTAACAAATTTCTTTAACAGTCCTCTTAAACTTTATATAAGACACCTCAGATAATTGTGTAAGCAAAAAAGAAGTAACTAAAGAAATTCTCAATTAATTATTTTAGTTGCTTTCATTTTTACAAAAGCTTTTATCTGAGATTTGTCTTAAAAAGAAAATTCAAATGATAAACTTTCTTTTTGAATCTTGTCAAAATGTGCAATCAAATCAACGATTCGTGTGATGATCTACCGTATCGTACGGAAAAAATTCGGATCGCCATTAGAAATCACCTTGTAATAATACAAACTCGTCAAGAAGCAAGAAGACAATTTTTTTCGTACGCTTTCCTTGTCATTTCTAAAAATGGAGCACTAAACTCAATGAGCACCTAAGTGAGATAAATGCAAAAATGTGTGCATCATTTTACAGCCAACTGCACCAAATGAACTTGTGATATAACTCAATATATTGAATTAGCTATTAATCGTTTTAAACATTATTAGCTCTCAGCAAGCAAATTACTGCTTCGTTTCAAATTCGTCAATTTATATTCCTCTGTACTAATAGAATATTTCGAGGAAATTGTGAGATACGTAGATTCTCTTTTGCTACTAATTTTTCATAATTTACCGTTATAAAATATAAAATAAAGTAATTGGAGAATTGCGATGTGTCGTCCGTCAATTGATTGATTTATAACGAATTCAATGACAAAATAATGATTTACACAGAAAAAATGACGTTTATACACTGAGAAAAATTATATAATAACTCGCGAATATATGTGCACTTATAATTTATTAACCAATGTAATAAATTATATGGTAATTATATTACAAAAAATAGAAATATAGTATAACAATATAGTAAATGTTTATTATATAACTTTTCTCAGAGTAGGATATGAAATATGATTTTCAAACGATGACGTCTATACAGGAAAAGTGGATCTTATTTGGAAATTAATATTTACATTTGGTCTTTAACAATTTTAATAATAATTTATAACAAAATTTAACGTTTCTTATCTACAGAAAACTAAACATATAATTTTAATTAATTTAGTTAATAATAATATTTATTTAGCGAAACATTTATAGGAAAAATTACCACAGTTTTCAACAATCAATCTTTAACTATCTCATTTATATATATTTCCTTATAAGTGTAAAAAATAACCAGTTTAGTTTATAATCATTCAATGAAAAAATCTTAATATTCTTTTTCATAAAATAATAGGAAAAGTGGTATAACTGAGCTGAATGGTTCGTTTGCTGTAAACTATGATAATTTTTAAATTATAGTTTTTACTATAATTTACTAAATCCAAAAAAGTTTTTCTTAGTCCAATATATAGTACTTCTAATTGTTATTAGAATCAAGAATCACGGCAGCAACCCAATGAGCCAAGCTTGAATATTTGTATCTTAATTAAATTTAATAATATTTGAAATTAGGTGATTCCCAGTTAACAAGATTAAAATTACATGGTTCAATTTTTCTGTGTAAGTCTGAATCAAAACGGCTTGATAAAAGACGAATAAATAAACGGTACAAATAAACAAATATTCTAGACAATCAGTACGGAATGGAACAAACAGAGGAAATAAACGAGATGTGAGGCAATGGAGGTAATCGTACAAAGGAATAATTCTTTGTTAAAAAAGTGTGTAAAGATTGAGAGATGACGAGAGTTACCGTAAACGACTACAGCCAATGAGGACCCGTTTTCGACGCAGTGTTTGTGTATTCGGGGAGTGTCGTGTTCTGATTCAGCAGACTACAACCGGTGAAATAGGAAGCAGTGTACTGCTCGAACAATGTCGTTTCAATCGTCATTGACTCTTGTAAAGATGCACTCGACGGCAGAAACGCCGCATTCTGTCGCTTGATGGCACTTAATATCTCTCGCAGCTGTCTCACCTGAGAGCAAGTTAGCAACCAAAGTACAGTAAACTACTGTTTATTTGAAATTTACAATGCTGCACCTTTAGCAAATTGTTCGATGTTCAGTTTCTTTTACGGGAACATATTTTGATATTTAAAGAAAATTATATTATTTTCTTGATACTATCAGTATATACTGTAAAATTACATATATAGCCCAAAGAAAAATGTTGAAATGCTGCTTACAAAACAGTAAAATAATATTAAATATACTACTGTGTACAGTGAGAAAAAACGTATCGCATGTATAAAAAATTATAACAATTTAGTGATGTACTTTGTTGCATGGGGAATCATTCTATATCATGTATCTTAAAGTGCCTTCAGTAATAATTTAAAGAGTAATATAGCAAATTATGATAGAAAAAATAGATAAGTTCCACGTAGAGATCAACGTATAGAGATAAAGTTCCAAAACTGCTTCGTGTGTTGAACAAATGTGTTACAATGGTTTTCGGATCAAATAAGTTTAAGTACATAAAATTCATGAGAAATTAAACAAAAGTTTACTGTACTTTTCAGCTTAACTCGTATACCAAAAACGTTTTGGCTAATCCAACCACACACACACACACATATATATATATATATATCAATTCCAACGAAATATTCCACTTTCATCAGCTATATCACGTATTCATTCTACCGAAAAGTAATCACCTCATCAATCTGCATATCTTTTTAACTCTACAACTTCTTATTAAGGCACTGATGATTTTAGTTGTTCTCCCTTAACTGTATACAGAAATTTTGTATCCGTTTATTGTTTAAAATGATTGTTTTCATAAAGCTTATACATTTGACAGTACAAACCTGTGAGGATAGTCGTCGTAGACGCTCCGTTTCTTCCGGTATAGAATCTTTTCGGGCGGCCACTTTAACCTGAGACGTGTCACCATAAAATGAATCAGACCGAGGCGAAAAAGCCATGGTAAGCTGGTGAAGTTCATGAAGAGAATACGAACAGGCTCGGTAGCAAGCCACTCCACAGACTTCCCACTGTTCTGGTGTTAAATTTGGACCACTACTGATCAAGACATGCCTACATCCAGAGAAAAAATGTATTATTTTAAAATATATATACTTTGAAACAAATAAAAAATATTATTGAATGTATTTATCTCTACAAAACCTTATAGAGGTAAAAAAAGGACAAGGCAAAGCTTTGTCTTGTACGTACACAAATATAATAAAATTTTAATTGTTTATTATTACGAGAAACAAAATAGAATATTAAGATAAAAAATTCTACAATGAGACAAATTTTTTTATTTGTACACGGTAATAGCAGATCAATGAAAAGAAAAGTTATTATAATTTAAAGTTGACCTATTAAACCTTAAACTTATTAGCTTTTCTGGTTATTGCTTTCTACACTAGATAGATATTATAGGATGTAATTCAGGATACATAAATATGTATTACATTCGATCTAACTCTCGTTGCACACTGATTGGGGATAGATCATATTACCAATAAATTTTAGCGCTACTCATATTTTTCTGCATGAATATGAAGAAACTGCAACTCATGACAGAAGACAGAAAGAAATGCAAGTAGAAAGACGTACAACTGCACATGCGTGCGTAAGTGTTGTTGGCAAAACATCGTTATTGCATATCGAATATCGTTCGCTATTTTATTGCAGTCGACAACTCGTCAGACATCTTTATCATTTTACCTTCTATGTTTTTTAGCGTTCTACCAAGCACTCAACACACCTCCGGGCATTTCTTACTAAGGTATTTAGATCTCCTATGTAGAATAATGAATAAATAAAATTCTTCTTAATTAACACAAATCATTTGCTAATTTATATATTATACAATGTTCTAAAATGCAGATTGTATATAATACCTGTAATACAAATTGTAAAAGAAAAAATGGAAATTATTTTGATTTTTAGTGAATGTAGAAGAAATATTGACGAAATTGATGCCTTGAATAATGAGCGTTTTCTGATGAATATGATGAATAATTTAATACTACTATTTTTACTAATGGTTACAATTTACCTTAAAATATAACATATACTTAATTCTTTTTGTTAAATTTCACACATATTTATATAACTAAATTTTTACCTGATACAAGCGCATCCAAGACGTGCGATGCTTTCTGTAGGTTGCACAACACATTCGGTCATCACAAATAATAATTGTTTTAACATTAGCGTAATGGAAGGTATATATGCGGTTGCTTCACTTTTATTGGCATCGGGACCTAAAAATTATACATAATGTAAAATCTATATCTGAAGAATGTGTCCAGACATGTGTTCTGGAAATTTAACATCAAATATATTTGAGAAATATTGCTTTATATCACTGAAAGATAAATTAAAAAAAGTTATATACTTCTTTATCAATCAAAAACACTTTACTAAAGGCATTTGTATTACTGGGAAATGTACTGAAATTAATTTCAAATAAAGTATTACGATTCGTACCTTGTAAATGTTTCACGTAATCAACAACCAAGTCGGTAGTGAGTCCACAACACTGTTTAAAATTGGAAGCAAAATTATCCCATCCCCTAAATACACTTGAGGTCTTCCTCAACCAGCTTTGAACCATAGGTAAGAGCAGATGGTTAATACAATAAAGCCCAAACAATGGTCCTGGTACATTAAGAGTGTCTTTTAATATATGAAACAAAGCCTCCAAAGTGTGCGGTTGGTACTTTTTCGGACAAATCATAGTAGCACTAGCCAGGCCTTCAATTAACAAATACCAAACCTTCAATATTCCACTTGGATTATCCATACTTTGTAAAGTAGCTGTCACTGACTGAATATTATCATTCAAAGATGGCTCTATGCAAGAGTGCTTCTTAATAGTTGCTATGGCCGCAATGTTGTCATCATCATTGGCATCGCCATTGCGCATCAAATCAAAATTTTTCTTACACCACTCGAACCGCTTTGTTATGTCAATATTTGGAATATTAGGATCGACATATTGAGGGACATTTAATAGTTGTATTCTTTGAACTGACTGAAAAATCGGACATGCCGGCATTTTATACATTGATGCTAATATGTCACTACAATTCAACAAATACTTAAGACTCTCAACGCATAAGCTTGTGGTCTTATTATTTAAATTATCTGAAAGTGAATCATTGAGATGAGTCGAAGAGTTCGATGTTGCGTCCGTAATATCTTGAATGTCTTGAGAACCTTGTCTTGAATCACTCATCGTAGTGTAGCTGCCTTTAATGTGCCTTAAGAGACAGAGAATGCAGTCCAATGCAGCATTAGAAAATACTAATGTATTATTAGTGGAAAGAAATACTTTAAATACTTCCAATAAAGGAGCTGATTCAATACACTCTGAATTGCTCACAGAAACAACGCGTAAAGCACCGAAGAGTGGTCTCCAACCAGAGCGTATTTCGGTTCTATTCGTTTCGACAAATTCACAAATACAGTTAACAATCTGCAAAAATATTTACAATTGTTAAAATTAGGAATAAAAAATAAACAGATTGAAAATGAAATATGTTTAGATTTTCCGTATACCTGATCTTGAACATCGTTGTCGCATAATTCAAGACATAAAAGGTTTTCGAAAGGTTTGAAAAGAGCCTCGTTAAAATGAAAATGTGGTAATTCCAATTGCTCGTTCAAAAGTACTGCCATTGAATCGTGAATGCATTCTACAGCTTTTTTCGAAATACTACGGTCTTTGTGGCAAGCGGCTTCCATGAAATGCGGTCCTAAAATACTCCACACCTGAAATAGTGATAATATTGAATGTACCAAAATACTCTTTTAACATTAAAGAAAAGTGCATTTTTTTTCTCCTAATTTATGCTTACCCTCATTATATGAATTAACGATCTTCCACTTTTAACACATCTCAGCATCACTTCTCCTAATCGCGATAATAACAAAACATTCATTTCATCTTCTATAGGTTTGTTCTTTTTCCACCAAACTTTTCGATTAATCTTAGAATTATTGTTACTTTTGAAAAGTTGATCTTTACTCGCTTTACAAAGTGCTGTTAGAAACGAACAAAGGGCTTTCAAGTTTAACTTTAAAGCAGCGTCTTCAAAAAGCCTGTCTACAGTCTGAGATAAGACACATACTATCTTCGCTGCATAATCTGCTGGTAATATTCCATTGAACTGTGTTTCAGCATTAGATTCTTGTATAATTTCTGGTATCGTTTCTATTCCCAAATTTTGAGTGTACGGCGATGAAAGGAAACTATACACATCCACACAAGTATCTTCTTCATCGACAATATTAAAGGTCATACGACTTTTGTCTTGATTACTTTTAGTGTCCCCAATATTGTTTTCTTTCTTATCTTTTTTTTGTTGGCACTTAATCACTGTTCCTTGATTTTTACCGAAGAAATCGCGTTCTAATTTCCCAATGTAGAGACAACATCTGTAATTGAAATTTATTCTAAGTACACAAATAAAGAAACAAAAAAATTGTAAGTATATTGAAAAAAATACTTTTAATTGAAACAAAATTACAAACAGTAATATGTCATATTTTGTTGGTAATTGCAAAATTTATTATGTATTAAACTAGCAATATTGTTCTCTTATGTAACATCCTTACGTAATTACGTGAGGCCAACAATCACTATCATGGCTACCAAGTTCCAAGCCTCTGCTGAGGAGTACTTCCATACTTAGCACATGGGATGTATGAAGATTAGTGGCACGATTTTGTAATTTCAATCGTAAAACATCTTTAGTTCTCCTTAATTTGGATATAGATTGCTCAGAACATGCAGCTTTAGCTAACAAAGCGAAAATTGCTCCGCAACGGGATTGAAGTCCTGCATTGAAAGTTAATTATCGATTCGAAATCATATGAAATTTTCAATTTTTAATTACATCTCATATAAAAGTATAATATTACCTAAGATGTTGCTTAAGGTTGCTGCTTTGTGTAAACCTTCTAAAGCCAAAACAATAGTGTCCTTGACTCCACGTCTTGCATCGCTTCGACTTAACAATCCTTTATCATTTTCATCTTTGCACGGATTGAGCCCTGCCGTAAGAACTGCCATCATACTGCTCCAACAGCACGTCAAAATTCTTCTAGATAACTTTGCACCAGCTTCAGCTTCAGGTGTGGGTTCATTTCGACAAAGTTGTGCTCGTTCCAGTCTTCGATAGTCTGATAAAAGCTGACCACCTTTCAAACTACCGCTTTGGCCATCAATATCTATATCATAGTAAGACATCTTAAAAAATAACTAACGAAAGTTCAATAAATTATGAACTATTTAATGATTTAGAGTCTAAAGAGGTGCAAGTGCATATAATATCTTGATTGTGAGTTTTCAATTTCCATATGTAAATATATTTTTTTGAAAGTCAAATTTTATGTTTACATGTTTATTAGTTTCCCTCATTTTTTCTAACTTTATTTATCACAGTACCTGTTAGAACATTAGCAAGGGCATTGTTTTCACTGGAATTAGGATTGTAGCCACATTTTTCCAATAAGTTACATGCTAAAATTTGTTGATACAGCTCAGACAGCCAAGTGGCTGAAAGATAAACTAAAACTCCAGACCCGTGTACTTCTTCCACAAATTGTTCCTTAAAAAACGAACATTCATTCATTAACATTCGTGTATTGAGAAAAATAATTCAAAAAGATTTACTTTCTACGTCAATATGTAAACTATATTCCGGTATAATTAATTTTTATGAAATGTTTAATATTGATAAAAATGTAAACTTACTTCACTAATTGGTACTTTCTTAAATTTGTCCTCGTAATAATTGAGTCGTATTAATTTTAAATTCAGTAATAAACCAACATAAGTTGCTAAATATATTCCATCAGCGTTCATAATAGTAGAAAGTGTACAAGAATCGTTACTGTCATTTTGATTAAGCATTTTTTGTTGCATAGTGAATACACCTAAAACCCATTATTAAATTTAGTTATCTACAATATTATTTCACTAGTGAAATCAAGTATAATTATATAATAAATATAACAATTTCAATAGCAAGATCACCTTGACAATAATCCGATGCAAACTTTTGCAAAGCTTCGTCAATTTCAATGTTGCTTCTTAACTGGAGAAGCAGAGGTACAAGTTCTGACTTTAATGTCTTTACAAAACACCTTGCATTATGTCTCTCAACATCCACGTTACATTCTTCAGCAAACTGACGGCCAACGTGAAGGCACTTGGGCAATTTTTCCAGTCTCAATCTCTCTCGTTCGTTTGCTAAAGCGTAATCATTGTCTAAATCGTAGCTAACCGCTTCGTTTGCATCATCGGAATCATTGGGTGGTTCCTCTGTATCGCTTGATGATTCTCCGTCCTCAGATGGACCGTGTCCTGATGTATCAGAATCAAAACTTGCTGAACCTCTTTTCTTCTTCTTCATAAGTTCTAATTGCTCTCTGTCAAATAATTGGAATTGACATTAATACTTAATAAATTGCATTAATTAAAGATAAAAATATAAAAAAATAATATAATTCAATAAATACCTGTAAGTTTTTGGAAGACGTGCCATACTTTGATAGGTTAAAGGACCTTTGTAATCACACGATTCTAAATTTTCGTATAAACTATTTATCATATAAGTGTATTTATGATTAATAGCTTTTCCCTCGCACAGTTCTTGCAAAGCTGATAACATGGCAACTACGCACGAGACACTGGCATGAAGAAGTGTTATACCAGCTGTCATAGTCTCCTCAATAGAGTCCATAGCTCTGAAAAGAAATTAGCAATTGTAAAGGCAAGCTTACTTCATTTCGTTTAAATCATATACGAATAACACATACAATCTCATCAAAGCCATATCACTTTGTAGTTGACTGGATTTATCATCGTCCACTAGTAACGGCCCAGCAAAATCGACCATTCGACTGGGACTTCTGAGAAGTTCTCTCAAAGCTTTTAATGATTCCAAACGTTGCTGTGCCGGGGGATACAGTAGCATTCGATGAAAAACTGACTCCAATACTGGACGAAGTGGTCCGACGCATCCAACCAACCGCACCAATTCAGTTCCAATGCTGTTATTATGATTTTTACGTTTAAATTAATAGCATTTAAGGGTGTACATTGTAAGTGATTACTACGGCAATAAGAATGAAAATTTTACCTATAAACCGTTTTTGCTTGATGACTGTCAAAACTTAGAGAAGTTACCAAATACCCTGAACCACGGCCCACTTCTGAATCCTTGTCTTCTCGTGATGTAAATGATTTATCTACTCTAGGTGTGCCCAAGAAAGCTATAAGGGCTGGACAAAACTTTTGCCATAAAAAAGTTGTGAAGTGTACGTTTGTATGTATTTTTTGCGGTAATGACGAAATTAACGTGTGTAAACATTCCAAAAGGAACACCACTGTACTACTGCTGCTGCTGCTGCTGCTGCTGCTGTTACTACCAGTTACTGAATTATTGTTGCTATTTCCATTTCGAGCACTATAAGAAAAGAAGGTATCTCAGTGTTTAATAATGAATGAAAATTAATAAATAATTAAGAAAAATCTTCATAACTTACTTTTGAGCTTCGTCTAATTTACAACAAATATACTGAAGAATTGGCAACACCTCGTTAAAACAGGAAACACCTCTTTCGTGAACGTTCTTATTTCTTTTTGCATTTTCGTCCATCTCTCGACATTCTTCATCTGGCAAAGGGAAAAGAATCCATTAGATTTAAGGGGAAATGTCACTCATTGGCAAATTCAGAATGAACATTTAAAGGTGTATATTATTAAAGAGATTATGTTTATTCTAAGTTCGCCAACGAGTGGTATTTTACCTTAATAAAGATATTCATACATGTAATTAATAACGTATTTCTTAGACATGTAAGTCTACGCTTTTTATACGTTATTATATGTTTCAATACGTTAAATTATTTTTTGCTTATTTTAATGTATATTGTTTAAAGAATATAAAATAAAATATCCTACCTAAGAATAAACAAAACGATCTCAATGTTTGGCTTGTTGCTGCCTGTGCTGCTGTTCTTACTGCTTGATTTCCATTTTCAAAAGCATCGCAACATGTTGTAAGTATAGCAATAATTAACCGACCATTCATCGTCCAGTATGGTGAACATGCAACTTGAAGTAGCACCTAAAATAAATATACACCGTTGCATAGGAAACCCAAAGTGTCTTATTTGCTGCATTTCTTCTTCAATAACTTTTTTTCTTATTTTATTTGTGATAAATTAAAATAATGATTACCTTTAACATATCTGTTTGTGTGTCATCAGACTGTGATAACATAGATCCCATGGCATGTAAAACTTGTGCAGGTAACCAGAGAGAATCGTCTTCTGGTTCGTAGGGTGATTGAAACCGATCATCTCTTAACATTTTCTAAAATAATTCAAATTTAACGAATATATAAACATATCTATAACCAGTTGTGGCTGATAATACATTTTAATACGTTGTAAAAAGTCTGACATACACTCACACACGCACACTTTAATTAATCGATTGCTCTAAAAATATCCTTTTGCTTTTACGATTCATGGACTTGGAAAAACAAGTAAAAAATAATTTATTTTATATTATATACAAACTTAATGTTAACTATTCAATTATAAACAATTTCACTAATATTTGCCACCATATGGAATCTATAAATTAAATTCTTGCTTTGAAATCTGCATTCCCTAATAAAAATGATTCAGTGACATTAATTTGGAAGAACTTAAAACAAAAAGAAAGAACTAATCAGTCTCCCTCAGACTTTCTCAAACATGTTTCAAAGCAACAATTTATCACTTATTGATTATCTGGGTGCTGTAAAGTTTTATTGTTATTATTGTAAAACTAATTTTCTTTCTGAACATATGTTTATACTTTTCAATTTTCGAATTGATCTTGGATTCCAAATTATATTTCACTATATTACTTACTACAGGACTAACAATATGCGTCCGCAAATGTGGTTAAAATTATGCAAGCATATTACCAACTAATAAGACATCATCACGCTATTATATTTAAACATTTTTTATTAGGGACCATTTAATGTTACTATTTCTTTCTCCTATCTTTCACAAGTTCTCCATCGATCACGAATTCTTCACCATCTCACCGCACTTAGCAAGTCACAGGCGTGTTAAACAATTGTGTTTTTTTTTTTACACAAAAAGTAATAGGTATGAATAAAATATGAAACGTTGAATTAACATACATGTAACCCAGAAAGCGCCAAGGTAACGAACTTGCTTCTTTTTGTCTCCAGTGCCAGCTGAATGGGCCGTAAACATTTCATCCGCAGTTCATGAGGTGGATCTCGCAAGAGACCCTGCTGTTTGTCCAGAAAATCTATTAAAAAAGTCCGATTAACGAGAAACGCGATTAAAGCAATGGGAAAATGAATACCTCCATATTAAATGGGATTAAAACAATATTTACCATACGCTTCTTGTGCGGATTTACATAAATTTTGTAGCTTTGCATTATGAGCCTCTTTAACAATCTGTAGAAGTAGATCCTCCATGATACAACTGACTACGTGCCACGCGAAAAATCGATACCGCGCGAACCCACGCGTTACCCTCGCCCGCAACGCCCGCAACTTAGTGCGTCAAATATACAAAAAATCTTTCGCTTTGAGGAACTCCTTAATTTGTTATTATTAATTAGGAAAAGAAGAATAAGCTCTTCAATTATTTGCTGCGTTAAAATTAATTGTAAAACGAAATAATTTTTTTTTTAAAATTTACATAAACTTGGCACTTACATGATTTTAATAATATTTGTAATATTTAACATATATACAGACATCTGTTTACGTATACACTCGACGCTCCCAGTTTCAACCTTCCCAGTTTCAACGTGCTCCCAGTTTCAACGAAATTTCTCTCCCGTTTTCAGCGGAAATGTTCCTATATCCGTTTTGCTGTGTAACCATAAATAACTGA